>CAUOFW020005723.1:0-26246 GCA_963454935.2 Ilex paraguariensis | reverse complement strand
TCCCCCAGGTGAAATGCTTAAGCGGGATAAACCCAATAGCCAATAGTTGGGTCTAATACTTCCTCAGCTCTTCAATCCAAAATGTGGTATTCTATAGGAGGGCAATGGATATGGGTTCGATTCTAGGATATAGGTCAATCGTAAATTCAATCTCTCTTTGTGGGGGTAACCCGGGTAGTTCATCTGGGAAGACATCCGAAAAATCTGACACCCTGGACGACATTACATTCTAAAAACTATTCATATCATGAAGCACTAATATAATCCTTTAAGAAACAAGACTTCATTTGTCATCCACAAATATTTACAACATTATCCAAAAAGAATAAGCCCAAGTCATGGCTATTACATCTCAAAAATTAATTAAAGAAACGCAGCGGAATAAACAAAAGAAGCTAGACTACACAATGTTTCAAAAGAATGTCCTAGTCTAGTACAAAAGGAAAGGAGGTTGCTCTATGCATCCACCTCGGGATCCACACTCCCATCTAGTGGAGTCTCCCAAATAGTGGGCTCCTCGACCCTTACGTCCTCCTCCTCAAGCGGGTAATCTCAAAAATGTTAGCGATAGGGGGTGAGCACGAAGCTCTGTAGAAAAATTCTCCCAAATCCATATAAGTTTTAGAAAAGCATTTAAAATGGTTGGTCTCAATTTTAACATAACATAGATACATAAATTTGAAATAAAGCAGTGACATTTAAAAAGGATCTCAGGTTTATTTAAAAATATTACTTAAATGAATAAACGAGCACCATATACAAATAATAACCATTAATTGCCATAACCAATTCCTAACAATTCTTTCGGTAGGTGACATACTTTGTGGTAACCTCCACCCCCCTTTGATTCTCAAGCATCCTTACTGAGAACCTCTTGAAAATGGATGAGCATCCTTACAAGGAACCTCTCACCAATCACTATATTATTTCCCAAACATCCTTACCGGGAACCTCTTGGGAAGGGGTGAGCATCCTTACAAGGAACCTCTAACTCATGTGCATCACAAACAACTCAACCAAGCATACAATTCTAACATTTATCTAAATTTACAAGCATCTATCTAAAATCCCCAAAATATATCATGTAACAATTCCACAACAAACTAAGAAAATACATGAGATCACAATAACATCATTTTTCTACCCAACACAAAGCACTAAGGTTTCGAAATCCATAATAAAGAAAGCATTTAGGAAGGAAATACATCACTCTCCAAAAATTAGGGTTTTAAAACTAGAAAGGAGATTTCATGGGTATTAAACCCTAATTTGTTCAAAACATGTAATCCTTGCAAAAAGCCTAAGAGATGATGATTTCATAGCATATATATATCATTGATAGCCAAAGCATACATATATAAATACCCTAGCCTCAATGTAAGTGAATGAGAGAAAACCCCTACCTTGAATCCTTAGCTTTGGTGTGAAGAACAAGAATATTTGATCTTGAATCACCCTTGAATCTCTTGTTTTTTCCTTCATTTCTTCCTCTCAAATGCTCTCTAGGGTTCCAAGAGGTGTGGAGGTGTGAGGGGAGTGAAGGAAATGATAGCAAATGAGATGAAAATGAGTTTAAAACATAGCAGCCCCAAAAAATACTATTCATAGGCTGTTTCGGGTTTCTCCAAATTTATGATTTTGCCACTAAGAATCTCCAATTTGATCCATATGACTACCCTAAGGCTTGTCGACGTTCCGAATTTATTTTTAATGTTATTTTAACCTAAAAACATTTATTGTTATGATTTATCTCAAAACCAAGTCAACGTATACCCGAAACACTAAAAGTTTCTATTTTACCCATTCGAATATGCTATTAATGAAGTTTTGCAATGTTTGTAAATAAAAGGTGATAAAGTGTGCTTCTTAAAGCCTTTTATACTTATTTGAAACTTAAAAGTACTCATTATTCTTATTTTGATTTAGGATGCAAATAGAGACATTAAATGCAAAACGAAGTTAATTGGACTATTTCGACATCATTTCATTATCTGAGCATAACTCTCTCATCCGAACTTCGATTCAGATGATTCAAGATGCTATGGAATGATAAGAAAGAGCTCTAAAACTTTAATGTTTTAAGTTTTAAGAGATATTGACTTCATCAAAGTTTAAATTGGGCTTGAAGTTGCAGCCAGTGCACTGTTCACGTGCACTGTTTAAGCTAATTGGGCTCTCAAAATAGCCCATCGTTATCTGGGCATAACTCCCTTATCCGAGCTCTGATTGAGATGATTAAAGATGCTATGGAATGATAAGAAAGAGCTCTAAAACTTTCATGTTTTGAGGTTTGAGATTTATTAACTGCATCAAGGTCGAAATCGTGCTTGAAGTTACAGCCAATGCACTGTTCATAGCTTGTCTTCGTCCCTTTTCCATTTTCAATCCATTCATAAGCCAACCAAATCCATCCCAAACCTCTCCAACACATATTTCTACACCAAACCTATTTAATACAAGTTCTAGGACCTAAAATTTCATATTCACTTATTAAAACCAAATTTCAACTATTATTTCCATTAACATTTTAAATCTCTACTTTTCCAATCTACCAAATTCAAACACACATCACTACATATATCCACATTTTTTTACCACAATTATTTACTATATATCTATATACATATATAAAAGAAAATACGGGGTATTACAATAAGTTTATCCCAAATACTATGTCATAACCCTTCATGTCGAACGGAACCAAGTCTAAATTAATTCGTGCTCCCCAATTGTAAGATCCTGTTTTAAAATTAAATAAATATAATATTATCTTAAGAGTTCTCATAAGACGAATAAAATAATGATAGAAACTTGGAATAATTGTTAAAATATTGATTACGAAATTTAACTTTCAAGCGTATTTGATTTTCGGAATAAATTTAGTTTTAGAGATGTTTAAGTTTGAGAAGGGTGACTAAGTAATTTTATAAATACTTCTAGATCAAAATAAGGTTTCCATTGAATCCGGAATGTCAAAAAATAATGGAAGAGGTTATATAAGTTGTATTAGAAGTTTATAAGTATTCTAGAGTTAAAACCTATTTTGAATAGGATTAGGGTGAAAAGAAATTTGACATAGCCTTCGTAGTTTGGATATAAATATTTATCCTAATGTCTGATTTAGCTGAAATTTTTGCAGTTAAAACTATACTTCAAGTTCTACAAATATGTATTTCACAAAACTTTTGTGAAACGGCCTCTAACTAGGTCAAAATCGAGTTAGAAGTCGGGCGCAGACTGCTACCCGCGCCAACTCGGGAATTCCCTATTTTTCATCTTATAAATACCCTAGGGCCGTGATCTAAAGAGCCATTACCTAATATTCAACCCCAATAAACCTATAAAATTTTGAGGGGAAGAAAAGGAGGAAGAACGGGATAAATCTTGAAGGTTTAACGTGGGGTAATCGCAACGAAACACATTAGGATCAAGATTCAAGAATTAAGGTAGGGGATTTTTCTCAAGTTCTTTCATTGAGACTTAGGGTATAATTATGTATATTTTCAATCTTCTTGATAATTATATGATAGATATACATGAGTTCTTGATTTTTTTATTATTGGAACATAGTTATGAGCAAAATATATGTTTGGGTTCAAGGAATATTTGTTCTTGAATTTTCAAAACCCTAATTTTTCTAAAATGCATGTTCTATTGTGAAATTTATAGGGATTCTTGATTTCTAATTTCTTATTTTTGATTAAATCATGTTCTCATCTAATAGTTGTTCTTGTTCCAATAAATTAGGATTTTTGGCAAAACCCTAGAATTTTGAATATCAAAATTATGAAGGTTTGCTTGAGATGATCTCTTGCATAATTTAATTCCTTATTACTATAGTATATTGAGAATTGGTAAATTTTGATACTTGAATTGGTAATGGAAATTATGATTGGTTAAGATTGTGGTTGTTGAGAATATTTTGGTTTCGTCTCTTGTATGGTTGTTGTGATGGACTTGAATTGCATTCGAGTACTACCGTCGAGTTTTAGAGGTTAGTCTATCCCAGTGGGGGTGAGATGGTTTCCTAACACTTGTAGTGGTTTGTTATTTGTGAGAGCAACAACTATTGTTCACGTAAGTTCAAGGCAGAGGGTTGGCATACCTTTCCTGAGAAGGATTCGTCAATGCCGTGGAAGACGGTATACGCCCTTCCTAAAATGTTTGTGATTGTGTGATTGTGATGGGTGAACGAGGTAGAATCGTTGTGTAGATTCCTGAGAAGCAACCAACATACATGACAATGAGGATGAACCAACATACATTAGAATATTGAATGATGTTACTGAATTACTTATTGATTGCTTTAATTTCTTGCAAGTTTATTCCTGCTATTGATTTACTATATTCTGTACACTTGAGATCATTACAACTACCATGGTTTTATTCATAAAATAATTTATATGCTATTTTCCAAAAGAGAGTTGCCATCTTTTATTGTTTTAAACCTTATTGGGATTTGAAAGGGATTTACTACGGGCTTTTGCTCACCCCCTACAACACACTTACAGATTTTGGCATAGAAAAGGATGTCAATGTGGATGAGAAGATTGATTACGAGTCGTTGGAGGTTCAAGATGTGAATCCTACCTTAGAGGAATAAAGTTGATCTACTTTTGGTTTAGAGTTTGAGAGATTTTTATGAAACAATGTTTTAGCTAGTTTTTATTATTCTGCTGCTAGATATTCTTGGTTTTGATTTCTAAGTTTGGAGAATTTTCAATGTTCTATTGATTTTAGTATTTATTCATTGTCAAATGGATGAATGGTTTATTACTTACTGGTTATTTTTAGTTGCTCTCATGGTTGAATGGTTTGTAGATAGTAATGTCTTCCAGGGTGGATTTTGGGGTGTTACACCAATTCGAAGCACACAACCTCTACACACCCTTCTAGTATCCAACCGTTCTCCCGTATGCATGTCAATACTCAAAGCATCTTCTTGATCCTCAAATTCTAACCCTAATTTAATAGCATGTGTAGTACATATAAAGGAATGATTCGCACCTAGATCAAATAAAATTTGGGCCTAAGAATTATAGAGAAGGACAATACCTTCCACAATTGCATTGGAAAAATCTTCCTCCGGTTGGGTCAAAGCAAAAACTCTTCCTTGATTGGTACCGCTTGAGGCTATAGCTCCTAACAATTTTTGCTGTAGTGGCTTCTATAGTGGTGGTTTATTTGCATTTACTTGTCCTATCATTTGGGTATTCTTCTAGGGTGGAAAGATCAAACAATGATTCCAAATATGCCCCAGACCTCCACATGCAAAGCAGGCTCATGGGTCTAGCCCTACCCTCTCCGGTAAGCCTCCAACTCCTCAAGCTATCAAAAATCTCTATCCAACCACCTGGTCTAGGAGACAGTATGGTGTCACCCTTTGAACTCCATTTCTGCTAGCACCGATCCTGGTTAAACCTCCCCTCATGAAGTTTTGTCATCTCTGGTTGTCCTCTGTATCTATCTCCACCAGTGCAGCTTTGTCGACTAGATCCCCATAATCCCGGATCTTGTGAGCCACAATCTTCTCCCTTATGGCAGGCCTCAAGCCTTACTCAAATTGTTTAGCCCTCCTAGCCTTAGTAGAGATGAACTTCATGGCATAGCGGGATAGCTCATCAAACTTTCTCTCATAATCCGCCACCATCTTGCTACCTTGTCTTAGAGCCAGGAAATTTGCACTCATTTTGTCCCTGACCGATTCAGGAAAATACTTGTCTTCGAAGATTTGATCAAACTCCTCCAGGTAAAAGCATCAGTGTTCCTCCTTCTTTTCACCGAATCCCACCAATGATTTGTCTCCTCTTCCAATAAATATGTAGCTAGGCCAACCCATAGATCCTCGACAACTCCCATGCTATCACTCTTTTTCTTCACCCAACGAATCCACTTATCCACCTCCAAAGGCGAGAGCTTCCTTAGAAGGTAGGTGGGCATTGTCTCAAGAATTCTCTAAGAACTATCATCCTTCTATTCTCGTCCTCGTTGCCTAGTACAAGAGCTAATGGCTGAACCCTCCCTTGTTATGGCTGTTTCCATTTTGGTGTTGTACCAAAGTGGTTAGATCCCTTAAGCATTGATAAATGCCATTCATGGCATCTGGAGGTGGTGGTGGGTTTGCTTGACCCCCACGCCCGCATCCACATCCACGTCCTTGTCTACCATCTATCCTACACATTTATTTACAATTTAGTTTCTGTAATGTGCTAGACACCCTAACTATCACTATAATTTAAAGCATAAGGATTGTATAAGAATTAAGTCAACAATTCATTCAACCTAGTTCTACCTCTTTAGTGGTAATCCATAACCTACAGCTCCTATATAAGACCTAATTCATAGGATCTGATACCAAACCTAGTATCAGGGTCTAGGCTTTAGATCTTAAATGAAATTTGTGGGAAGTGTGCTCATAACTAGAAAAAAGAAAAGAAAAGAGACAAGGCAAGGTAAAGAAAAAGAAAGAGAGAGAAAGAATAAAGAAATGAGGATTGCAGCTAGCATTGAATACATTAGTGATGAGTGCATAATATTGCATATTTGACGGCCTCATTACATGAATTTTAACTCAACTTTTGCATCTAAGTACTTAGAATTAGCCAAAATACGAATAATGTTGAATTTTCGATGTTCCAGGTAATTATAGCTTAAATGATGGATTTTAGAACCTTGCAACTAAGTCTGGAGGAGTGGTGAAGAGATGGACACATTACATGAGGATTTGGAGGCTTAAAAGTGAAAGAAATCAAGGAGGTATTGGTGTTGGGTAACATAGGCATCATCAGCCACACCATTTTGTAGTAGTACCTCGGTTTTCCTCTTTTTGGAGCATGATTCACTTCGAATCTGAACAAGTTCAAAACATGAAAGTTGTAGATCTGGATATCTTCTATATTGTGTCAAAATTTTAGCTCAATTGGACAATTAGAGCAAAGGTTATGATGATGCTATAAAAACTAGTCCAAAACAACACAGTGTACCAGTACCCCGAACTCCAGTAGCCAAACTGTACCGATACGTTGTGCCTAGACTGCCCAGAACGCCTGCAACTCATGGTCCACTTGCTTGGGTGTCCCACCATTGAGTCTCCCACCCCTGACTTCCCTTACACATCCATATGCTTCATACACCCTAGCCATCTTGGGTGCAGGCTATGCTCTTCCTAACCTGTCGAAAGCCATCCATTCACCTCCCATTGATGGGAGGCTTGCACACAGGCTAGGAGAGCCTCAAGGACAAAAATGCATTATCTCACAGTCCGTATATTCAACATTTAGAAGCCATTAAGGTGTGGCTACCTAAGCTTAGAAAGCTCCAAGGAGGAAGATGATGAATAGTAAATAGAAAACTTGGATTTTTGCATTTTCTTCCATCGTTGCACTTGTATTTTATTGTATGACTCTTGTAAACTTCATTATTTACTTTTAATGTCATTAATTTCAAGTGCCTTGCAAGTTTAATTGAGTATCTTAGTTCTACCATTGTTGTCTTAAGTTTTCTTCATTTTCGAGCTTTAAAATGGGTATTGTATATTTTTCTTCATAGTTTAAGATTTCTTGCATTAAGTTAAGGTTCATGTTTCCTTTCTTCATTATGTCTCTTTACATTATGAATTTCCTTCTTGCTTTCATGAGTAGCTAGATTTTTAGTTGGCTAATCCAAGGGAGACCTCCTCTTGAATTTTTCATTTCAACTCATTTTCTTTCTTCCTCTCGGCGTACGATGGTTCGGTTTAACTGGGTTGAGAGTGGATGCGGTTGTGAGTCTTTGATATCCCATAGGCCTAGTCACGGGTTATGCTTGGATCCTCACCTCCATCTTGTCCCTAGCTTCTCATGAATCAATCTTTCATCTAAGCATCATTGGAGGAAGGTTTTGAGTTGAGTTGGTATTCCCATTGGAATGACCTCTTTGGATTAGTCAACACTTGTTTTATTTCATTTCCATCAAAAACACAAATCACCAAACTCAAAACTCAAAAGATTTTACACTTCTCTTCCATTTTGACAAAATCACCTTCACACACGTGAACTTCCTTCCCTGTACACACATTTTTGTGCATTTACACATCACATTACCATCCTTTTAATTTTTCCCATCTCCTTGCCCTTTCTTTTGACATCACCCATAGGAGAGTGACACTCCCCTTCATCCATATACTATACATGCTAAAAGGTGATGTTTAGTGGTTAGGAAACTACAAGGAATTTTGTCAAGCAATTAGTCAAAAAAAAAAGTGGAGGTGATCTTGCAAGATAAATAGAGAGAGAGACAAAGAGAGGGAGTTTTCTAGCCAAAAAAAAGAACAGGAAAATGAGAAGCAGAGGGCTAACCGAAAGTAAGAAGAATGAAATAGAAAGTAGAGTTATCGAATTCAAATAATGATTTTGAGGTATGGGGTGGTATGCAATATGCTCTCCTTAAATCTCTTTTCAAAGAGTTTTTTTTTATTGTCCTTTGATTTGTATTCCAACTTGTGCTATCTTTATTTTAGAATTTTGATTGAAAATCATTGAATATTTTAATCTCATTGATCGTGTTATGCAGGTATTGAGACGGGATCGTGGTAGCGAATAGTCGATGCATTGCCAGCCAAGAAACCCGTAATCGGGTTGAGGTGGGATGATTGGTGAGGTGTTAGATTTGTGTTAAGATCCTGTATGACGTGTAATATGCAAATTTGATATTTGTATCTGTTGATTGAGATACTTCGTGATACTCGATTATTTGGTATTCAATGTCCTAGAGCATATTTTTTCTCGTCATGTTGTATACTTTTCCACTTTATTTAATATTTTTAGGTTAATTTTAGAGAAAAGATCGGAATGAGATAATCATAGTATTAAAGACGAGAAGATGTCGATGTAATTGATGTTTCAATGGTATTGGGAGATTTATTTATATTGACGAATTTATTTGTATTGGCAGATGATTTTGATAAATAAAATTTTATTGGGACAATTAGCACTTTGTTATTTTTATTTGGGTGTTTTTATATCAATTAACTTCTCCGAGACGAAGAAAAATTGGGTCGTTACAGTATCTCATTTCCAATGGAGTAGTGAAGCCATCAAATCAAAAATTCAGCAATGTACACAAGGATATTGCATTTTCACTCACAATCAATACCAATGTGCAAGAAGCTAAAACCGAAATACTCCCCCTTATACAGGCTTATAACTTTATAAATTTTAAAGATGTACTCACACATAGAGATGAGGCCATTGCATATGGTATCTAGGCTTGAACAACATTACAAACAACATGCATATTGCAACTTTCAACATGATACTATTCTCAAAATCCAAATTTGTATGCAAACATCATAGGATTTGTGGTGGAAATCAAGCCAATAGTGAACATCAACAAAAGTGGAGGACCATCGTCTAAGATGTGATAAGTTCTCATCAAGAATACTGAGTAATGACTTCAAATACAACAACTGTCTTACACAATACAACCTAAATATTGCCCACCCAATAAGTTTCTAACCATTCTATGACTATAGATTGGAGTCTCTACGGTTGACTCTATGGGGTGATCTAGTAGAAAATGAAGGATAGTTACTTGCTGAGTTGCTTCCAGAAAACCCAATAATTGTAGTATCTAATGCAAAGAGGTCCTCATATGAAGGTATTAAACAATCATTTATCAATTAGTGAAGCATTCAAAAACATTCTGAAGCATTTTTATTACATTGCAGGTGGATTTCAACTCACGACAACATCTATTACTACAATTGAAATAAATCCAAAGTTGGAGAAGACATACCAAATGCGACAATGGTATACAACGAGAATGCTTGATATTTATATGAAATTGTAAAATTACTATTAACTAGGACCCAAAAAAAAAGAGCTCTTACGTAATGAAATAAAAAAATTACTTTTCTTGAAAAAGGGAATGCAAATTAATTATCAGCTCCACCGAAAAGAAACTGTGATGCAAAAAATGTCACAATTGTTGACATCATGAATGCTGCACCATCCACAGTGACGGTATGAGTTCAATACATATGAGCAATTGTAGTTCTCAACAACATCGATAAAATCAACTTGACTATCAATGTATTTAAAATTTTAGAAACCTTTATGCTTTTTGAGTGGAATGATTCTAGAGATTGAGAATAAAGATGAACCATGGTATGATGCCTGCAACCAATGTCAAAGTAGATTTTTCAATGTTGGAGAAGGAGCAGAATGTAAGAAGTGCAAGAAAAGCAATGTCGAACACACTCTGAGGTAAATAACTAAAATTATTCCCTATTGGTCATTACAATGTATAGATTCATTATGGAATACCTACTTTCAATCATGTCAATTATAACTTATTTGGACAATCCACATATCACAGATATATAGTAATGCTCATTCTATTGGATGAAGACCAAAGCGCTTGGATAACTTTGTTCGATGTAGCAGAAACTTTGGTAGCATGTATAGTTTCAGAGTTTATTGAATAAAAAACACAGGTACAAAATATTTTTTTAAAAAAAACCAATACAAAAAAATGACAACTACTAACTAAAATTACATATCCAACAAAACAACATGCACTGCAGGTTCTACAGAAAGCTAATTTTGTGCAGTGGAAGATACTACAAATTTTTAAAAAGGATGCACAAAATCAGTGATGCTGATCGATCATCAGGACGCTTTGGGGCGCAAGAAGTGGAAAAAATAGAAGATCCAGAAACAAGTAAATAACAAACGAGGAAAAAGGCAAAAAAATAGAAAGACTATTGCACTTAAGAATGGGAAGCTGGAAAAATATGGCTACAATAGAAAAGCAGGATTTATCTTTCTCCCTTTGATTTAAATGCATTTTTAACAACATTGTGTTTTCTTGGTGAACAACAGATAATGGTTTTGATGGGACTTTATATTTTGTTGGTTTTTCAATGAACATTAGACTCTATAGATAAGGTTTTTGAAAACACTTTATATTATGTTGGTTGCTTTGATTTAAATGTATTAAACTTATCATGTTGTGCATGAGCTACAAAATATTCTAAAAATTTCAGTGTAGCACACTGGATTTTTTTACTGTATAATGATGGTTTCCCATTTCCTTCTCATAATGATTCCTTGTTTTGGTAGCTATTAGTAGTTTATAGGGCAAAGATTTTATCCCTGTGTATTTGAGGTGCTTTGTCGAGTCCAACACCATGCATGACGAAGGAACTGTGGAGTTGTGGAACTTGTCCAACAATTTCATTGTTCTGGACAATGAAATTGGTAAGAAGATGCCACTTGGTTCTGTTCAAGAGCTAAAACAACTTAAGAATGCTATCATCATTTCTACCTTCACTAGAGTTGGCACAAGAACAACTTTCAACAATTAGGTTTATATTCAAAGTTGTTGTAATCAAAACATGATGGACAAAGAGAATAATGGGCCAGTACAATTGTCAAAACCTTGGAGCATTATTTTATCTTATGTGTGTATATATGTAGTTTCATCTCTCATTGTCTTTCATTTTCTTTAAGCCTGTGCTTTCTTTTTGGCTGGTAATCCTGATTATGGATGAAGTCAATGATTGCAGGTAGAAGGAGGAATGTCCCAACAGTTCACTCAAATCAAGTAATAGCTTCACGAACTGGACCAAATCAAAAGTAATTTCATTGTCTAAGTGCTTGTTGGGTTCCGTTGTATTTCCTAGTCTCCGAGCATTATCCCGTAATTGCGTATGGCTTATAGGAATGGGGGAGTGTCACTCTCCCTTGGAATGATGCCAAATGAAAGGGCAATGGAATAATGGTGGAATGAAGTATGTGTGTACAAAAATGCTCCCTAAGCGCAGATAGACTTTTGTGTGTCGTGTTTTACTTGGAAAAGTATTCCAAGGTCGTCTCCTCAGGGAAGGAAGTAAATTGTGCTGAAGGTGATTTTGATAAAAAGGGTAAAATGTAAAAATATTTTATGTTTGAGTTTTGTTTGTGATTGTGTTGTGATGAAAATGAGAAATAAGTGTTGGCTAATCTGAAAGGTTCACTCCAATGGGAATGCCAAGTTAACTCGAAACCTTCCTCCAATGGTTCGTAGATGTTCGATTTATTCGTGGGAAGCTAGGGATGAGATGGAAGTGAGGATCCAAGCATAACTTGTGACAAGTCTATGGGATATCAAAGACTCACAATCACATCCACATCCAACCCAGTCAAACCGAACCATCGTACACCAAGAGGGCGAAAGAAAATGAGTTGAAGTAGCATACCCAAGACGAGTTCTCCCTTGGATTAGCCAACTTAAATCTTAGCTACTCATGATCAAAGGAAAGACAACAATGTAATGAGAAGACATTATAAAAAAAGAAGATTGGAGTTAAGTTAATGCAAGAAAATGTAGACTGTAAGAAAGTGCATTTAATACTCATCTTAAAGCTTAGAAATGAAGAACTTGGAAGCATTAATGGTGAAAAATAAAATGAAAGATTAAACTTGAAATAAACTTGCAGTGAATAGCATTAAAAACATTAAATGAAGCTTACAAAGTTCTTACAAGAGATTCAAAGATAATGTATGGAAGAAAATGCACAAAAATTAACGTCAAATGAATCTTTCCTATTTGGGTTCACTGTCTTTTCTAAAATGTTTTTGATCTCCCTATTGGCTAACTCGACTTAGCCTTGGTTAGGATGGCCTCCACCCATTTCAACACGGCGTCCACTGCCAGCAGAATGTATAAATAGCCAAACGACATAGGGAAGGGACCCATGAAGTCAATGCCCCAACAATCAAATATTTCTATCACAAGTATAGGGGAAAGGGACATCATGTTTCGTCGGGTCACACTACCCAAGCGTTGGCATATATTGCATTCTTTACAAAATGAAATACAATCTTTTATAAGGGAGGGCTAGTAAAAACCTAACTGAAGAATTTTTGCTGAAGTCTTCTTCACAGAGAAGTGGCCACTGCATGCTTGTGAATGAAAAAATGCAAGGACATCCCACTGTTCATTTTTTGGTACGCATCTTCGCATGACTTGGTCAGGTAGTACTTGAACAGGTGCAGGTTGTTGAAGTAAAAGTACTTCACATCCACCATAAATCTTCTACGATCCTCCAGGCTCTAATGCGGGGGTATCTTTCCTATTGCAAGATAATTACATATGTCAGCATACCAAGGACACATAGAATGAATTGAAAACAAATGTTCATCAGGGAAGAAATCATGGATAGGAATGTTCTCATCGGCCTCTTGCACCACTAGTTAGGACAAATGGTCTGCTAACACATTTTTCATTCCCTTCTTGTCTTTGATTATCAGATTGAACTCTTAGAGTAGGAGGATCCACTTGATAAGTCTCAGTTTGGCATCCTGCTTAGACAACAAATACTTCAAAGAAGAGTGATCAGTATAGATTAGTATTAGTTAACCAATGATGTAAGACCAAAATTTATCCAATACAAACACTACCGCTAGCAGCTCCTTTTTTGTGGTACTATAATTCTATTCTCCTCTCTTTGATTGAGTACTGCGCTGACCGCATAATCACTCACGTCACATAAGCTCAAAGGGTAAATCCCATTTGGGTGGTCGCATAATTGGAGGTGTGGTAAGCATGCTTTTGAGTTTTGTAAAAGATGCCTCACAACTATCTGACAACTCAAATGGGACATCCTTAGACAATAAATTGGTTAAAGGTTGTGTCAATGCACTAAAATCTTTAATGAAGTGATGGTAAAAACCAGCATAGCCTAGAAACGACCGGATATCCTTGACGACTCTTGGCATAGGGAGGTTGGAGATGGCCTCCACCTTTCATTTGTCAACTTTGATACCCTTTGCAGACACTATATGGCTGAGAACAATTCCCTCTATCATCATGAAGTGACACTTTTTTCAGTTGAGAACTAGTTTCTTTTCCTCGTATCTCTCTTGAACTTTCTCGAAATTTCCCAGACATCCTTCAAATGAATCCCCGAACACTAAAAATTCATCCATAAAGACCTCCACTATTTTCTTCACCATGTCACTGAAGATCCCCATCATGCAATGTTGAAAGGTCCCCGGGGCATTACATAGCCTAAAAGGCATACGACGGTAGGCAAAAGTACCATAAGGACAAGTGAAGGTGGTCTTCTCTGAATCTTTCAATGCAATCTCGATTTGATTGTAGCCAGAGTATTCATCTAAGAAGTAATAGAATAGATGTCCCGCTACTCGTTCTAACACTTGGTCAAGAAATGGCAATGGGAAGTGATTTTTTCTTGTGCATGAGTTGAGCTTGTAGTAGTCAATGCACACTCTTCATCCGGTGATCACCCTTGTTGGAATAAGCTCATTATCCTCATTTTCCACCACGGTGACTCCCGACTTCTTGGGGACTACTTGCGTGGGGCTAACCCACTTACTATTGGCAATTGGAAAGATGATGCCCACGTCAAGTAGCTTTAAGACCTCGTCTCTCACCACATCCTTTATGATTGGGTTCAACCTTGTTTGTGATTGTCGAGAAGGCTTGGAGTTTTCTTCAAGATATAAGTAGTGTGTGCAAATGATGGGGCTTATTCCTTTGATGTTGGTAATTGTCCAACCAATCGTCCCCTTCTACCTCTTTATCATTTCCAAGAGATCTTCTTCTTGCTTTGGGTCCAAGGTTGAGCTAATCACCACTGAAAAGGTTTTATCCTCCCCAAGATATGCATACTTAAGATGGGATGGTAATGGCTTCAACTCCAACATAAGTTTTTGTACATCCGATGGAAAGATCTTTCTTTTCTTGCATTGGAAGCTTCTCAAATGTGGGAGTCCATCTCTCCACCCCTTTCAAACTCTCCAACTCTTCTTGCTCATCAACCACTTTCATAACAACAAATCCCTCCTCTTCCAACTTGAAGGTGCTCATTAGCTCCAAGTGCTCCTCTACCAAGGTGTCAATCCGGTTAATCTCATGTGCCTCCTCTTCATCCCCCAGTTGCATGTACAAGTTGAAGACATTGAGATCCATAGTCATGTTCCCAAATGCTAGCTTCATAAGACTGTTCCTGTAATTAATTACAGCATTAGATGTGGCAAGAAAAGGTCTACCAAGTATCACAGGGATTTGGGAGCAAAGATTTGCAATCGGGTGGGTGTTAAGCACAATAAAATCAACGAAAAAGTAAAATTTGTCGACTTGCACTAAAACATCCTCAAC
The DNA here is from genome assembly GCA_963454935.2 of Ilex paraguariensis. Taxonomy (NCBI): domain Eukaryota; kingdom Viridiplantae; phylum Streptophyta; class Magnoliopsida; order Aquifoliales; family Aquifoliaceae; genus Ilex; species Ilex paraguariensis. The sequence goes on along the minus strand of CAUOFW020005723.1, from coordinate 11,099 downwards.
TACTCCCCTTTGGTGTTTGGACACTAGGGTCCACCAGTTGAAGCGTGATTGTAGTAGGCTTCAATTCTTTGTGCTGGAGTTGTTAGTACACCGAGTATAGAAGGAGGTTCACACTAGCCCCCAAATCAAGGAGTGCTTGCTCCACCCATCAATTCCCTATTGTTATGGCAATGGTGGGGTAGCCGGGGTCTTTAAACTTTGGAGGAGTGTTTGTCCTCAAAATTGAACTCACTTGTTCCGTGAGGAATGGTTTCTTGTGAACATTGAGCCTCCTTTTTACCATGCATAAGTACTTTAAGATCTTTGCACAAGATGGAATTTGCTTTATTGCATCAAGGAGTGGAATATGTATTTTCACCTGCTTAAATATTTTAATGATATCAGAATAATTAGACACCTTGACAGATGGCTTCAAGCGATTGGGAAAAGGAGCAGACATGGGGGAAACAAGAACACTTCCATCAATAATTTTTTTCTTCTTACTCACTTCACTTTCTTTCATTTCACTCACTTCACCCTTGTCAGTATCACTTATGGTCTCATTTTCTTTTCGCAATGTGGCCTTGGGTGAAACCTTTAGCACAACGGTCTTATCGATTTGTTTGCCACTATGAAAGGTGGTGACCATTTTGAGTTGCTCACAACTCTCTTTGGTGGACTCGGAAGACTCAATCACATGTTGGCCCCTAGGGTTCTATTGGGGTTGAGTAAGTAATTTTCCCTTTTCTTGTTATGATAACCCTATGTGATTGGTAATTTTTGTGAGTTGAGCCGCCATGTTGTTAAAAGTTGAGGCATTTTGGTTGTTGATGGTAGTTTGGCTTTGAATAAAAGAATAAATTACATCCTCCAAACTCCTTTTGTGAGGAGGTTGGTATGTGGATGAGTTAGATTGTCCTTGTTGATTAAAATTTTGTGGAGGTGGACCTTGGGAGAAATTCTGTAAAGGCGGGATTTATGAATACCCTTGTGAACTAGACTGGGGGTATTGGGAGCTAGACGATTGGCCTCGGGATTGAAATTGATTTTGCCTAGGAGACATGAGAGATGTGTATGCATTTGAACCATGAGGGATGGATTTATGATTTCTCCAACTAAAGTTCAGGTGATTACTTCAACCCGAATTGTACGTGTTTGAATGAGGGGAGAATGATTGCCTCGTTTTTTCGATTGCATGGACTTGCTCGTGATACAATTCCTTAAGTGCCAGAATATTGGGGCACTGCGATATGGAATGCTCCACACTCTCACAAGTCAAGAAAACCTCCTTGATCTTTGAAACATTAGACACCACGTGTCTCTTATTGACTTCAAGACTCTCAACCTTCCTTGATAACTTGACAATTTTTGAAAGGAAATCCTCCTGGTCTCTCAAGTCATAAATCCCTCCCCCATAAGCTTGCCCGCTCCCTTGAGGAGAAGACCTTGGTACATCAGTGGGATCCATAATGTCCCATGATTATGCGTTTTGTGCCAATGTATCAAACTAATCTAAGGCCTCATTGGGGGTTTTTGTTCAAAAACTCTCCATTACACATCATATCGATGAGCTGCCGATGGCCTGGTGTGATTCCCTCATAGAAGAAACTCACCAATTGCCATGGTTCAAAGCCATGGTGTGGAATGGATTGGAGTAATTTCTTGTACCAATCCCAACATTGGTAGAATTGCTCATTGGGCTTTTCCAAAAAGTTTTGAATTTGCTTTTTTAGAGCGGTGATTTTTTGCACCGGGAAAATTTTGTTTAAAAACTCAGAGAGCATTTGGTTCGAAGATGTTATGGATCGAGGCCTCAAGGAATTAAGCCACATTTTTGCCTTATCTCTTAGGGAAAAAGGGAACAATTTTAGCTTAGCTATATCTTCCATACCATAATTGGTGAGGAAGGTTACAACTATTTCCTCGAAATCCTTTATGTGCAAATAGGGGTTTTCCTTTTCAATTTCGTGGAAAGTGGGAAGTAGTTACAACATCTCTCGCTTAACTAGGAAAATGTGAGCTTGGACCAGAAGGAGGATGCATGAGGGTGTGCTGCTTCATGTGGATTGAAAGAAGTCTCTCATTGACCTCGCTAGAGGCTTAATGTGGATGTTGTTCCCTTCATTCACGAGAGGGAGAAATTGCATTCATGGATTGGGCATTCTAGGTTCTTGTCCTCCCCCACCCCTTTGCATGTTTGGATTTGCACCTACATTCTTGAAATTATCACCCGCATCCTTAGGTGGGTCTTGGTCAATGTTCATATTGGGGCCCAAGGGTTATCTAACTAATCGGTTTTGTTCGTCTTGTTCCAACATAAAACAAACTATCTACAAATAAAAATGTAAACAAACAAAAGTATTTACAAGTATTAACGTACCTTAGTCCATGATGAACATCACGGGACTTACCTTTGTTGTCCTGAAATCACTTTCTTGATTCAACACGTTGTCTTCCTCGGTAACGACATCAAAAATGCTTGCTGGGTTCCGTTGTATTTCCTAGTCTTCGGACATCATCCCTTAATTGCATATGGCTTATAGGAATAGGAGAGTGTCACTCACCCTCGGAATGATGCCAAAAGAAAGGGCAATGGAATAATGGTGGAATGAAGTGTAAAATGTGTGTGTGTGTGTGTGTACAAAAAAGCTCCCCAAAGGCAGAGAGACTTTTGTGTCGTGTTTTACTTGGAAAAGTATTCTAAGGTCATCTCCTCAAGGAATGAGGTGAATTGTGTTGAAGGTGATTTTGATAAAAAGGGTAAAGTGTAAAAATCTTTTATGTTTGAGTTTGGTTTGTGATTGTGTTGTGATGAAAATGAAATGGGAAACAAGTGTTGGCTAATCCAAAGGGTTCACTCCAATGGGAATGCCAAGTCAACTCGAAACCTTCCTCCCATGGTGTGTAGATGTTCTATTACTTCGTGGGAAGCTAGGGATGAGATGGAAGTGAGGATCCAAGCATAACCCATGACAAGTCTACGGGATATCAAAGAATCACAACCACATCCACACCCAACTCAGTCAAACCGAACTATCGTACACCGAGAGGGGGAAAGAAAATGAGTTGAAGTAGCATACCCAAGAGGAGTTCTCCCTTGGATTAGCCAACTTAAAGCTTAGCTACTCATGATCAAAGGAAAGACAACAATGTAATGAGAAGACATTATAAAGAAATGAAGATTGGAGCTAAGTTAATGCGAGAAAATGTAGACTATAAGGAAGTGCATTTAATACCCATCTTAAAGCTTGGAAATGAAGAACTTGGAAACATTAATGGTGAAAACTAAAATGAAAGATTAAACTTGAAATGAACTTGCAATGAATAACATTAAAGACATTAAATGAAGCTTACCAGGTTCTTACAAGACATTCAAAGACAATGTATAGAAGAAAATGTACAAAAATTAACTTCTCTCTCTAGCACTATTCATCTTCTACCTTGGACTCTCTCTCTCTATATATATATTACAATATATCTTGCATCATGATCCCTCTTGGTGGGGCCCCCAAAGTTGCAGAGCTTGAGGTGCCGAATCTGAGCTATTTCAACAAAACCTACCGGTAGGTTTTCCCTTGTTTTATTGATTTTTTGGTTCCTTCACCACCTGAGCTCTCATCAAACCTCATTCCCAACTCCATTCGACTCAAGCATTATAAATAGGGTCTATTAAGCACCATTTGAACATCTATTCCTGTAAACATACCAAAACTCCATTAAAATCACGAACAATGTAATTCCACTTATTTTAACCACAAAAAAAACATAAAAGGGATGTAAATATACATAAAATATGCAATGTTTTGTGCTAATCACTAAGCTGTTAACAAACGTAAATTTATGGAAGAATTATGTGTTTTGAATCCAATTTTTGCAATAATTTTTAGATAAGCCACTTGTAATCACTTACAACTATTGGGATGGGGCAAGCCAAAGGCAAGTGATCTAGGTAAATGGCCATATTTGTGGTATCTTGTGCTACAGGTTTTGAATTTAAGCTAACAAGCATTGTGGAATGCTTGCACTTTAATATTTAAGTTGTACACATTAGTCTCTAAAGTATGAAGGATGCTCTTAATTAGTAACTTACTCATGGGGATTAAGTTCTTGTAGAGGGAATTCAGCCAAATAATTGGACCTGTAAGAGCCCAAGTGGTCGTTACAACTCCAACAGTTAACAAGCTACACCAAAAGGGAAGAAAACCTTAAGAAAAGGATGTGTCGTGATCATTGGAGTGTCCTCGGGGTTGGGTCTGGCCACAGCTAAGGCTCTGGCTGAAACTGGCAGGTTGAGTTTGGCTTCTTGTTCTTGCTTGGTTCTGTCCCATATGGAATCTTTGTTGGTGTATACGATGGTCATGGTGGGCCAAAGACTTCCTGCTGCATCAATAACCATCTTTTTCAGCATCTCAGGAATAAGTTGGATTCTCCAAAACATGATTAAAGTCTTTAATAACAGACTCTTGTGTAGTAATTTAGTTCACTTTTGGTTCAACTTGTTATTAGGATTAGGAAGCTAGTCGTGGCATAGAATTCATGTCATACTCCGTGGTTGTGTTTGGAATACATAACTAACACACATATTGCAAGATTCACCTCAAAGCAAGACTCTGACATGAATATCAACAAAGGAAAATGTATGGAGTGTAAGGGGCCTGATACAGATGAGCTCTTTGATGCCCCAAAACTTAGTAGCAACTTCATCTTTGTATACTCCTGAGCACCTCAAGAATGAAGGTGTATAATCACAAAAATCTAAGACACATGCCAATATTTTGAGCAAGAGGAACATTGGGCATAATGATCCCCTAATGCTTTTCCACCTACAATATTACACCACCAAAGTAGTGGCTGAACAATACAAAAGATCATCCAACAAATTGCAAACTCTCAAAATATAGAATGAACAAATAAAATGAAAAATTTGCATTTATTAGATCAGCTAAAAAAATATATAATATTGAGTTTGTGGAATGAACAATAAGAAAAGGTGGGGAAGGCACAAGAATAGGTTGTTATCAGTACTTTGCACCACCTCATTGTAGAGGCTATTGATGTGGGAAAGAAGAAACTCTATGAGGCAAAGGTCTGGGTGAAGCTATGGTTGAACTTCAAAGAATTGCAAGAATTCAAGTGAGCTAGCGATGCCACCTCATTTACCCCTTCAGATCTTGGCGTTAAGAAAGGTAGATAAGCATGAATTGATGTAGTTCCCTTCAAATAAATTTCTAGAACTTATTACACATGACAGGCTATCCATCCATACTACATTTGGCCCAATTTGGGAGTGTAATGATGGTGTTTATGGTGATGGAGGTGCATGTCAAAAAAATCCCATACTAAGACACTACACAAACATTCTGGCTCAAATCAATGGATGTTTCATGAAGTATCAAGTGGTGGGTAATGGCGTAAAGCTATGGTTATGTCCCCTCCTTCATGTTTCTTTCCTATATGCTCCTTGTGCTTTTGATTTTTAGCTAATCTGAAGAAGCAAACCAAGATTATCACATGGAAACATAATTAGAATGGAAGCATAAAAGAGTAGTTATGCATCATGTTTTATGCTAAATGGTTTCTATGATTATTTAGTGGGGTTTTTAGCTCTAGCATTCATGTCAAGTAGATGTTTTGATAAGTTTAGCATGCTATCTATTTAATTGAAAGTTGGAAGCGAAGTTGCGGCCTTTTAATATTTGATTTTGTTGCTTTCATTTATGCAGCCTTTCTTATCTTTATTTCTTTTTAGCTTGAAGAAATAGATAAATGCACCAAATATTTTTCAGTATCATTTAAAGCTTCTAATGATCTTACCTTATATAAACTATTGATGTGGCAGTCACAAAGGAAAACAATTAAAGAGAGAAAAAAGAGAAAGGAAGAAGTAGAAATAAGAGCTTGAGAGTTGAGAGACAACATATATTCAAAGTTATTATAATCAATCATTTTTTTTCATATGTCAACACTAAAGTGCTATGTGACCTATATCTCATTCAATGTTTACAAACCTTGATTTTGACGATATGTTGTCTGATAACCTCTCTTGTGTTGTTCAATAGGAATCTTTTATTTTCAGTTGATTACATTCACAAAATGGAGATAGCCTTTCATTGAAATGAATGCCAAAACTCATGCTTACCTTCACTTGTGTATGTTGGTAATTTGGTTAAGAAAAATTAGTTCACATCCTTAGTATACAATATTTCATCCTTAAAATGATCTATGTGCAACGCACGTGGACATCAACTAGTTATTATAAATCCATAATAGAAAGAATCCATGCAATTTGCGGGTAAATGTGATTCACAACCTGTGAAGTATATCATCAATACACCACAAATACAAGAATATACATACAATCAACCTCATATTTGTAACAATAAACTAAGAAATTTCAATCATTTATGTGTCAATGAGCTAAAAAAATATGCAAACTAGATCACAAAGTATCACAATAATCAGAGACCCACTAATGCATATCAATATTCAACAACATGGATGTGATGCCCCTAAAATCAGGGGTCCATTTTCAACCATTGACCACCCGTCAACCCGCAGAAGTACCTGTGATTGTCGCATAATCCGACACCACGTTAATAACATCCCCTTAACCGGGATTATCATCCACAAGTGTAACTCGTGTATATATTATCCTTTGATCGAACCGAGGTCCAATATACCTCAATTATAATCCATTTATGTCATTTGAATGCAAGGACACTTAGCCTAAAAGCCTAGACAAGCATTCTTAAAATTTTAGATTTTTGAAAAATCTACCAGTAGGTTTTTATGGACCTACCGATAAGTTTTATCCTCTGGAAAAGTTCTACTGGTAGGTTTGACCTACTGAAAAGGTTCTACCGGTAACCTACCAGCAGGTTTTGCCTATGACAACACCTATCCGTACAAGATCTACCGGTAGGTTTTGCCCAAAAATGTCCGTTTCATCTATTTTTCATTTCCCAATCCATTCAAAACCATTCCAACACCATCCAAAACATGCTTAATAAGGTTTTTCACATAAAACCTAATATATACAAGGTCTATTACAATTAATTCTATATGATTACAAGCCCAAAATTTACTTTTCACCAAATTTATACAATGGTTTTACAAAAAATGAATTCAAGGCCACAAGTCAGCCTTTCCTCGTCACTAGGGTCCCAAATGTGAGCCATCCTCTGGAACGTATACCACACCTGAAATATTTTCCCGTATAGGGTGAGCCACGCCCAGTAGAGTATTTCCTATAGAGGCTACTCCCCAAACCTAGATGCATATGAAATGTGCACACATAACATTCAACACGGAAACAATCATTCCAAACAAGAATGTGCAAATTCAATTTTGGACTTCTATCATGTCATGCCATAAAATGAGATGAGATTCACTCATGCCCTTTACTCCAAGCCCTCTCGGCTCCCTCCACACAATGCAATGCCAATGTATGAAAAATCCTTCATTGATGAATTACATCCAATGATCATTTTGAAATAAAGTCATGTTGTTATAAAACCAAGTCATTGTTGGATGTTACACTTTGAATGCTTATTTTATAAAATAAAACCATGTGTATTTGTTGGGTAGCAGATTTTTGGTGTCTCACCGCTGGCTCCACAAACCGATACACTTTTTTGGACTTGCACCATGATTTGCACTTTTTAGTGATCGGATTAATAATATGCACCCAAGTATAAGTGGTCGAATTATAGTTTTTGCGATTTTAAGTCCAAGTATCGATCACACGGAGAGTTTTAATAATTTGGAAACGAAATAAAATAGTTAAGTTGCTAATTTCAATAGGACAGGATGTGATAGCTTGAGATGTGAGCTTAGATTGATAACTAGTCTAAGTAAATATTTATGTGCAGATAGAGTAAGACAATAATAAAAAGTATCCCTTAGTTCAAGGATCCCATATACGTTATATTGGTTAAATACTGGAAATGATACCTTACAGCAATTAACTTCCATGTTACTAGCAAGCCAACTAGTAGGTCTGATGTATATAAATCATCACACAACAACTTCTAAAGTTAGCTGGTGGTATCCATGACAATTGATTAATCCAAGCAAACCAGAAGGACAAGCCATTCATGAGGAATACTTGAATTATTCATTTGTCTTCATAATAGTAGGTGAGTACATAATAAACCATAACATAGCCACTTCTTAGGTCAACTGGTGGTATTATTTATAACACAACAACTTCTTAGGTTAGCTGGTTATAGATATGTCAATTAACTAATCCAAGCAAATTAGAAGGTCAAGCCATTCATGAGGAATATTTGAATTATTCATTTGACTCTATCTGTGATATATATATACTAGTTAAACATCTTCAGCGTTCCGGTGGAGGATAAACTATACCGATAGAAATGTCGTGGTTGTTAGACTGATAATATTATCATTTATACCAGTTAAACGATCTGAGTAATCCAAAAGGACAAGCCATTCATGAGAATCACTTAGGTTATTCATCTGATAGTTATATATATAAGTTAAATCCTAATAACCCAAAAGGACAAGCCATTCATGAGGATCATTTAAGTTTTGTACCATGCATCAGTTAATATCCTCAGTGTTTCGGTGGAGGACAAGTCATACCGATAGGAATGCCGTGGTTGTTTTACCGATAGGTTGATGAAGCACTGATGACATACTTCCAGGCTTAGCACCGAAAGTATGTACATCACTGTATCATGCATGAAGCATATAATACATATATATATATATATATATATATATAACATCAGCATTTCTAGAATTTAACCAGTATTATACATATTGTAAAAGGCAAAAAATTGATCATACCTCTTTCCAGAATATTGAAATGATTATTCTCGATATTAGATGAATTCTGAACTTGGATCCCCCACTCTCCTTCCTACAACATGAACAAACTACCTAAGATCGAAGTGCTTCTATCGAAGGCACTTCGATGCTTAAGTCAGTAATGTTACTAAAACTAATGAAAGAAGACAGGGAAAGTTTAGCGTACCTTTCAACTTGGATTCTTCTGTTTTTTATAGATGGTCATCCCTTTAGGGTTTCCATGATTTTTGATTTAAGGTGGCACACCTTCCTTTAGTTCAGTGATTTAGTTTGGGAAGTTGCTGATATTTTTCCAACAAATCCTCCTGATATTTACAATTTCGTTGATTCATTTATTCAATTGCCTAAGTTATAGGCGAATCTTTATCTTTCCATCTATCATTTTGAACAACTCGGACATATCGAACGCTGAGCACATTTGATATTTGCCGAACAGTTTTAGGGACTTGGTTTGGCACAAACCATTCTCTTCAATTGCCTTCCCAAACACTTTAATAAACTCGACTTGGTAGAAGCCGAGGTCTTTCCTTGCTTAGCTAAATAGATTGATGAGCTCGGTCATAAAGAGAACCGAACTTCTTTTTTGTTTACCGAATCTCTCATTAGCTCGACTTGGTTAAAAGTCTTAATAGTGGATTCTTCATCACGTGCCTTGCCTTGTCAACACCACGTGAACACATTTAATGTCATATCACGTGTAATCATGAGGGCTAACCCCTTCATTTGCCCCCAGAGAACGTCTGACAGATGCTTTTTGTCTGTTAGCCTTTTTCTTGCCCTTTCATCATCATTACTTGTACTTCATTATATCCCCCTTTGTTTTGGCGGCACATTCAGGGTATTTAAATATTTCCCATTAAAATTCCTCTCTCTTTATCAATCGCCTCTCTTTGTATTTCATTCACTTTGCCTTTTTGCTTCTAGACTCTCATTCTTTCTATGTTTTCTTTCTCTGACCTTCATCTTCTTCAATGGATCCCCTCATACCCTCTGAAATTGTAGTCTTCAAAGTAAAATACAATATTCCTGATGATACTGACATAAGGGTGGCTGGGAAAGACGAACCATTGATAGACACAAGGGAGTCGATCCCCATCCCCACTCATGTTATCACTGAGGGAGGAATCCGATTTCCCCTTGATCCTCTCCTTCTTTGGTCTCTTTCTGCCACAAAAATCTGCCCCCTCCAATGCTGCCTCAATTTCTTTAGGATAGTCATGGGGGTTTCCACTTTGAACAAAATTTTGGGTTTGAGTCTCAGCTTGTGGGACATTCTATACTGCTATATCATCAAACCTGATGGAGATAACTACAATCTGTTAGTGAGGAAGAAGGTTTGCTATCTGGTCACCCATCTTCCAGATTTGAACAAAGGTCATAAAAATGACATAGTGTTCATTTCTGGGAATTGGGAATACCCTGCTAGAGCCTCCTCCTCTTATGAAGAAGGCACACCAGGTACTTGAATCTCCTTCTCCTAAAAAATATCCATTATATTCTCTTTTTACTGTATCTGATACAATACTTATGCATGAGAGAATGTGAAGGGCAAGATTCCTGAAACTTCTGTTAAGTTGGATCAACTTCAGAAGGTTTGGGACTTCAACGAATCACTGTTCTGCTGAGCTACCCATATTCTGCTTGAATACACACCAAACTACACATCTTTCATCGTCGTGCTGAACCGACCCAATGCAATGCTTGCAGCAGATAGGGAGGCAATCCAGGCTGCTTGGGAAAAGACACCCCAAGCAAAAAAGAGAACTTCCCTCGTAGCCTTTGGCCGTAGAACGGTAAGGAATTTCTTGGATTTCTTGTCCATTGTCGAGTCGACCCCATCTGCTGATCTAATGGCAACAACTTCTGTGCCCCCAATCATCATTGAAGAAGAGTCCACCATCGAGGTTCCTGTCGAGACTTCTCCCCCAAATAATGTCGATATACTAAGCAGTAACTAGGCAGATGTGGCTCAGAACTATGAAACTTCAATCCCGGTTGAGTTGGATCCCCTTGCTTCTATTTAATCCCCTCCTCCTAAAGAAGACTCCATTTTCGTGCTTCCTAAAGTTTGACCCCCAAAAGGAAAAGAACTAAAGAGTCCGAGGTGAACCTTTCACCCAAATTTGCCAATCCTCCATTCTGTCCTGTCCTTAGGGACAAAAGGAGAGAGATTACTGCAAGGGACTCCATAATAGAAGATTTTAATGTTGCAATGGGAGTTGCCCGAGAAGTGATCTTGCCTCAGGACTTGGCTATAAACGAGGCTCTTACTGACGATGAAGTGT
>CAUOFW020005722.1:0-26248 GCA_963454935.2 Ilex paraguariensis | reverse complement strand
TTATATAAATTCCAACTACGTGCACTATTGTATCATGCATGAAGTACGTAATAACGTATAGATGAACTGGTATATAGCAATAAGTTTAACTCGGTACCCATAACTATGAGTATATAGTAATACGAACCGAACAGAAATAAAAACTATCCATCAATTAAGAGAGGTATAGACATTAAAGTATAGGTAAAATATCAGCATTTCTATAATATAAACAATATTACATATGTCTTCACCTTTCAATATAAAGTATAAATGGACTACTCACACTTCATTGCTATAGATGAGCAAGAAGGGCAAGATAATTCCATTACAATAAAACACAAATACAAAACCAACACAATAAATCCTTCCTCAAGGAATAATTGAAACAACCTCAACCTTATTACCAACTAGGGCACAAAAGTGAGAAAGGTTCAACCCTCCAAGTACAAATGATGTAAAAGAAATATAGAAGAAGAGGATTTTTGTTTAGGAGTGTTTAGGGCAGGATTTCTTCCTCTCTGACTTTGGCTTGCTTCCTATTTGGAAAGTTATACTTCAAAATGACAGAACAAACCTATTTATAGGCTCCAGGTGAAGGTGCAAGGCAGCAGACACCCATATCACCCAATCAAGGCCTTTTGTTGCATAATTGGACCAACAAGAGAAGAAGAAGAGTTAAGGCAGTTTAGGCCACCGTCTGAACGCTGCCACCACCATCTGGATGGTGCTAAGTCTCTGGTTCTTGTGCATCAACCTCCATTGTTAACTTGTTGACCATGCTGGCATTAGGATAGTGAGCTAGCACCCGGATGGTGAAGGTCCTTTGCTAAAATTACTCTTGCCTCCTTCCCTTTATTCCTCTTTCCTGCTTTCTCCCTCCAAACTCCCTTAATTGCATATGAAACCCTGCAAAGATATACAGTTAAACATTAGACACAATACAATTCAGTTTAAACATTTTTATTTAATTAACGCACACTATTAACCCTAAACCCTAATTTAATACTACACTTTTCTAGGGTTAATTATTAGAAACATGTGAAAATTAAATTAGCCCTAGAAAAGTGTAGTATTAAATTAGGGTTTAGGGTTAATAGTGTGTGTTAATTAAAGTCTATGGTAAACATGTGAAAATTAATATTCCTCTTTTGGATGCCATTAAACAGGCACCATCTTATGCCAAGTTTTTGACGAAATTGTGCATAGTGAAAAAAATTAATATGCAAAAGAAAGCTTTTCTCACAGAGCAGGCAATCTCCATCTTAAGGACGAACACACTACCCAAATACAAAGACCTTGGATGTCCCACAATCTCAATCACTATTGGGGACTGCCGAGTAGAGCAAACACTGCTAGATTTGGGTGTGAGTGAGCTAAAAAGTAGTCTTTTTCAATTTTATAACCAAAAGTTTAGTTTAAGTATTTATTTATCAATTCTAAGCTCACACCACAAACTATTGTAATGCACACTGTGCACACATCAATCTTACCTTTTCTATTTTGAGTTATAGCAGATAGCCCGCTGTAGGTTCGACCTCGAACTTAACCGAGTAATATTACAACTTGATCACCTATACTTGGGTGTATGATTAAAATCAGATCACCTAACATTCATAAAACTACTCATTCAGTTTCTCAGCATAATTTTGAATCTACTTTTTCAAAGTAGTATTTTTATGAATGGGAAAAATTTAGTCAAAAATTCTTTTTGCATTTGATCCCAAATGGAGATCGTTCGTGAATTCTAGAAATTTAGCCAAGTTTTTACATTATCTTTGAGTGAGAAAGGGAAAATTTTTATTATAGCAATTCTTTTCGTATATTTTTGTTCAAGGAATGTACTAACTACTTCCTCAAATTCTTTGAGATTAAGATTACAATTTTCATTTGCCATTTCATGGATATGAGGGAGCAATTGGAACATCCCTAGTTTAATAATGAATTAGTGTGCTTGCACCAAAAGTACAATGCTTGATGGTGAGGAACAACAGGTCGGTTGAAGATAATCCTTCATAATCCAACCAGACAGAACTATAACCGAATTATGCCCACCATTACCCCTTGCTGGTATAAAAATGGGTGGATCAATGTCATTTTTGTTCTTCTGGGTAGCCATTCCTACAGCTGGCAGTAAGTCTTGTCTAAGTCTAACAAGTTGGTTTGCTTGGTCTATACCCCACATGCAAATCTATAAACCTAAAAGTTAAAATTGCAAGAAAGCAATAAATAAATTACAGCAGAGATACGCACTTGGGTTGTGAGGAAAATCATAAGACCTACCTGAATACCTCTGTATCACCTTAGATAACTGTTAGCTCCCCTATCAATGGTGCCAAAAATGCTTGCCCTTCAAAGAGGTTGTATTTTCACGAAAGTTTCGAAGCATAAAGAAAAGTATCGTGTAGTAACTCGAACAAAAAGTCCAAGGTCGTCTCCTCAGGGAAAGAATTGGAATCCAAGGTGATGAAAAATAAAAGGAAAAAGTTCTTTGAAGTTGAGAATTTTGAGGTTAATAAGTAATGAAAATGAAATTCAATAATTGAAAAACTAGATAATCTTCAGAATTCATTCCACCTATGAACAAGAATTTCTACTTTAAATCTATAACTCGTTTGCTTTCGTATTCAAACTATTACAGACGGATGATTTTTAACTAAACACTTGTAAAAGAATCATAAGTAGAAATTGATAGATAGTTTATGATGAAAGAATTAGTACTCTACTGGTTGCACTAATTACCCATATCAAAACCAATTGTATACAAGTAATCGAGAAGTATGCTAACCAAATAGGTTTTCAAAAATACAACTTCAATCAAACAATCACATAAACGTTAAAATAGTTTAGAGTATAACCCTAATTCATAGATTGGGAATCCTTCTTCAGATTATCTAGAGAAAGACTACTCACTCATGGTAATGTAAATAACACAGGAAATTAAAGAAGACATATTTGAATTCATGAAAGTAGAAATTGACTTGAAAGTAATTGCTTGTGTTGAGAAGTGAATTTATTTTACAAACTCTGAAATTGAAAACAACTCACTGTAAGATTGCTAGAACATATGAAAGAACAAAAATTAGAAATAAAGAATAGTGGCAAGAATTCTCATGAAAAACCTAACACTCTTTAAATGATAAAACAGAGAAAAACCAAGGAAAAACTCCTAAAACGTGATCCTTTTCTCTTTCCCAAAAGGTCTATTATTTATTATGATTGGAAGGAGAATCTTCAGATCATTGATAAATATCTTCCCCAAAAGATATGCCAAGATCTACTCTTTAGTTAAGTTTCCTAACGGACTCCAACTACCAGTAGAAACTCCTTCTGTGGCCTGACCTACCGGTAGAACAATAAAACCTACCGATAGAATCTCTGTCTGATAAAATTTCTGAAAGTACCGTGGCTTTTCCCATTGGTAGAACATCCGGTAGGACTTCTCTGACAAAAGTAATATAACATTTCCTACCAGTAGAACATGTTCTACCTACGCGTAGGACTTCTCTGATGAAAAATTTTAGAGTAATGTGAGTTTTTCTAATGGTAGAACTTCTATTAATATTCCAAAATTGATCTCCAAGGCCTCGGCTTCATCATTTCTCAAGAAAATTAATCCCAACCCTTTTCTTGCCATTATATCAATGTTTATTCTTCACATTTATACCTAAAATACCTGCAACATAAAAATTAAAGCTTACCACACAAAATATACTAAATAATTCAAATTAGTACACTAACAAACTTGAAGTAATTATGTTAAGCTATAAAATAATGTAATGTTGAAGTCTCAACACAAGGTTCAATTATATAATTCACAGTTCCATCTTTTTCTTGGTAAGTTGAGGTCAAGGTGGTCAAGCCCATTTTTAGTTAACAAGGTTTTTCCTTATGGGGCTGTTGACATTCAAAACCTCAAGATCGGCAATATTTTTAAAGTTAATGGATAGCAATTAAAACTGTTCTTGGAGGGATTTGTAGCTGAGTTGGAATCCATAGAATTGGTGGATCCATGTTATGATTTGAATAATTGATTGCAAACCATCTATATTGTATAACAGATTTCTTTTTAATTTGTTGTTAATTTTTGGTGTATAACATTTATTTTTGAGTGCTAGAATTGACGCAGACTTCGTGGCAACAGGTATTCATTTTCCCTAATTTAAATAATATTTTTATGGCATTTCTTGATCTATCTTTTACATGGAGAACAATGTTTAATTTAGGTTGGGGTGGGGATAATCTATGATGTCTAAATGACTAATCTATGTTAATTTTTTATCTGTGCTTTGTTTGTGAATTTTAGAATTTTAATATCTTGATTTAGGTTAATTTTTATGTTTTGTTGTATTTTAATTCTTAGTTTTAATTCCTTGTTAAATTATTGCATTTAGGAGAGTCTAAGATAGGATTTTGACGATGTTTAATGGTCAAAAGTGCATTTTTAGAGATAATTTTTTTAAAATTCTATGTGTTTTTATTGAAAGAATTCGAAAAGTTTGGAATTCCAAAAGTTTTTTGAAACAAATGCACGCGTCTGAAAGCACTCACTCTGTCCGGACGCTCTTACCCAAAGAATTGAAGCCATTTGGAAGGACTCACTCCGTCTAGACGCAAGTGCAAACACTAGAGAAGAATCTGGAACATCAAACAATGTCGGTGGTCGGGACTTTAAAATCCCATTGAAGCCGTCCGGACGCATCACTTCATCCAAACACGCGTCCCAGTTTATAAAAAGGAGGTTGTCTTCTCCATCACGTTGAAACACTTCTTCTTCCCCAAGAATCCTCTACAATTCCTCCTTCTCTCTTGGAACCGAGACCCACTCCATCTCTTCCTAAAAACTTTAGAAAATCATCTAATCTTCACCCAAATCCTACCAAGATTCAAGGTTTGATTTTCTAAACTTAGGATTTTGTATCTTTTCTCAACTTAGGGTTTCACTCCACATATTTTACCCTTTTTTTCAAGAAACCAATCATTTTCTCCAAGTTTTTTGGAAGGACATCAATGGCCCACAAGAGAACTCGTGAGGGTATTAGTGCCCAAGGAGACCAACCAATGGAGCCAAGAATGTTTGAGTTGAACCGTTTTCCTTCTTTGAAAAAAAGCAATGGGTATTATAACTATTTTTCCTCTCATCCTATCGAGATGGACAATAGTTTGCTTTGGAAGGAATTCTTGGTGCTAGGTGTTGTTGAGATAATAGAGCAGAGCGGATGGGGTGATAGTTTTAAAGGGTTAAGACCTCGGTGACACAGAGAGCGAGCGCGAGAGCAGAAAAATTTTAAAAACTATGAGAATGGAAGCTCCTTGAGAGAGTCATACATATTTATATTATATGAAAATTATTAGAAATAAATTTAAAATTTAAAATTTTAATTTTTATATACAAATATAAGATAAATGAGTAAAGAAAAAAAATTAAAGAAATCAATACAAAAAAAAGAAGTAAAGAAATCATTGGAAAAAAAAAAGTGTAAAGAGAAAAGCTTTGAGAGTGAGGTTGAGGCATTATAACGCCTTTTTGTTTATGTCCCACATCGACATATCAGGTGCAATGGGGAATGCTACTATGTTTATAAAAGGTAGTGGGCCTTTTTCCTTCTTTTCAAGCTTTGCCTTGGCTTTAGCGTGCCTTTCATTTGAGGCTTAGGTTGGAATTTTTTTTATTGAGGCAAGTACATCTGGAAGTAAATAAATGGAGAATAACAATTTGTTAAATAAATTTTTTATTATTGTTCATTATAATTTGCGAATTCATGGCGAATTTGCTCTCAAAGCGCGAATTAACGTGCGGAGCTTGAGAATGAGGGTCTATGTAGGTGAATCGTGTGACTAAGGTTAGGAGTGGTAGCAACCCTTCTGATTCGTGAGTTTTACTCAAATGCAGAACGAGTAGATTCTGTGAAGCTCTAAAATTTGGGTGTTTGTAATTACCCTGTTGATCATCCATCAAGTCGCGAAATACCCGTGGATATTGTGTAACTCGATACCACGCCATTATGCCCCATTTACCGGGATCCGTAACTTAACAAAATTCGGGTAAAGTCTCCTTTATACAAAGAGCTCTACACAAAATGCGACCTATGCAATCATACAACATTGACCCCACCGGGTCCATTTATCCATTCTTATATAACAAACTCAAACTCATATAACATACAATTTTACACAAAAATATAGTTCATATGAGTTTGTTTTGCAATTCCCTGCACAATATTACATTTTCAAAAATATTTACACGTGTTTTACAGAAACGCAATTTCAATCCACATCTCGGCTTTTCTTCATCAATGAGGGCCCGAGTGAGAGCCATCCACCAGCGTATGTCCCACACCTGAAATATTGTCCCTATAAAGGGTGAGCCACGCTCAATAGGGTATCTCCTAAAGAGCCTACTCCCCAACCTAAATGCATATGAAGTGCTCACATGCGATTCAACAATCAACAAACAATCCATTTAAGAATATGAAATTCATAATAGAATTTTCTATGTCATGCCATGTCAGGAGATAAGACTTGCACATGCAACTCAACCCGAGCCTTCACCAGCTCCCATAACACATGCAATATCATGCGTATGAATCAAGACATTCCAAGCCCCAACCATTGATGTTACACATCCAATGACCATTTTATAAAATAAATCATGTATCTTTCTTGGGTACATGGATTTTCGTATCTCACTACCGGTTCCGTGAAACTAATACACTTTTTTGGACTTGCACTGACGTAAGTGTATAAACCAATAACCGAGTCTTGCACCGAGGAAGAATATAGTCCTTCTTGCTATATCCGACACAAGTTTTTCATACAACCGAGCAACTTAGACGGACCTAGGTCCAACCTTCCCGAGTCCATGTCTCAACCACCAAGAATGGTGTATGATCCAAAAATATGCACACACACACTCATTTCAAATATCCACGAATGTGATGTTTCCCGTGCATATGCAAATGTAATGTACACTTGCAATTTCATTATCATGTTCACATGTTATGAGCTTAATACGAACATCTTAAATATCCTTCAACCTTTTTTCATGGTCAATTACATCATAAGTATGCAATCACCATCAAAAACCTCAATGCCAATATATCATAATGCATATATCAACTTCAACTCCCAAGCATGTAATAACAGAATCAAAGCAAATAACACACTTAATCCATATAAGCATTTCATTAAACACCTTTAAGGCATAAATGTAAACACTTAGCATGCTCAATCAATACATTTCACAAGAAATCACAAACAAGTAATTTATAAATACCCAATTCATGCTAGAATTGATTTTAACCCTTCTCAATACTCATTTTCCACATTTCAACTACCATAGGTATGTGACATACCATGTTCAGCATGTCATGAGCACAATATGAATATTTCCAATTCCTCAATATAATTTATTGTAAAGCATATAATTACATTCCTGTTAAACCCAGGTAAAATTAAACTTTTTTTTAAAAAGGGCAAAACGATAATTTACCACTACAGTGCGAGTTGAAAACTCATATTTCTCTAGAGCTCAGATGACAAAATGGACCTCATCATTGGATTTTTCTCGTGAAATCTAGTTATCCAGACAATTTTTGTCAAATTCTAAGAAAGTCGGATTTTTCACGTTTTTCAAGGCGACGGCGGGTGTTGGGTGACCTCCAAAACGCCCAAAAAATAAAAAATTTTAAAATTTAATTATAATTTAAAGAAATTTCATATAAAATATTTTGAGCTTGATCCGGAGTAAAATTTAATCGTTTCGAGGCGAAAACGGACCCGAGAAATGGGGAGCGTGTGGCATAACGTGGGTCAAGCTTTAAAATTATAAATAGGGGTCAAAAATCTGATTTTTTGAGAGATCTTTCTGCTGAAACCAGTGGGTTCTCTGCTGGTCTGAACGTTGGAGAGAAAAAAAAATGAGATTTCAAGACTTTCTCCTTACGATCTTCGAAGTTCTAGCGGTCGAATCCACTCGGGCCAAGAACGAAAGTTGTTCTCCTTGACGAGGGCTACGCCCACGTACCAAAAAGAGCTAATTTCACCGAATACCCAAAGACGGAATTTTGGAGAAATCAAATGTTTGAGCTTGAATTGTGTTCTTGAAGCTTCCTTCGGGTGTTTTACGCTTCAAGAGGTAGGGTTCCCTCCTACTTTAGTTTATTTCTAACCTATAGTGTCCATAGGGAATGTGTGGGCTATTTTGTGTATTTTAACACTTGTCTATTATAGTTTGTTTAATGGAAATGGGTAGGCTCAATTCTAATGTGAATTGGTAATTAGAAATTGCTAGTTTGTGATTTCTTGAAAGTTTTGATAATTGAGTATTTGGAAATCATTTATTCTAATTTTTTTTGAGTTATGTGATAAATTTGGACATTTTATGTGATTACATGATATGGTGTCTTGAAGGTGTTTGATAAAATGCCTATGTGAAATAAAGTGTGTTAGGAATGTGATATGAAATGGGTAGGTGTATAGAACTATATGTCACTTGCCTATTGTTGTTGTCTTGGTGGAGATGGGTATAGAAATGACTTTAATCAATTTCTAGCTTGGGTTGATGTATGAAAGTTACTTGTGTAATTTCTTGGAATTTGGTATTGGTGGGCATGCTATGTGTTTATATGGTGCCTTGTGAATGAAATGGATTATTGGATAACATGTTGGTAAATTGTTATTGATATATGTTTATTGACATTGTGACAAAGTTTGGTAATTATATGCATATGATATAAATTGGCATGGAACATGTGGATATGTGGTTAAATTGCTCATTTGGCATTAATGCATATTGGGCATGATATTGGCATTACATTAATGGGCATGAGTCATGAGTGTGGGTGTGTGGGTGCAAGGTTTAATCAAACACCATACTTGGTGCTTGATGGGTGGGCTCGGAAAAGTTGGATTGAAGATCCGACTGAGCCGCACGGTTACATGCATGAAAAACTTGTGTCGGGTATAGCTAGAAAGGCTAGATTCTCCCTCAGGTGCAAAATCCGACTACTTGGTTCACACACTCCCTTGAGATGAAATTCCAAAAAAGTGTGATGGTGTACGGAATCAACGGTTGTGATACCAAAATTCGTTGCCCAACAAAGACACAAGATTTTGTTTTATAAAAATACTCATTCAATGGGTAACATCCACAATGATTTGGTTTTATAAATACATCACTTTTATTTCAAACAATCATTTGATGTATTTTTCGTCAATTGACGGATTCATTACACATGTGCATTGCATTGTGTTGTGGGAGTTGGTAAGGACTCGGGTTGAAGTTACATGAGTGAGTATCATCTCATATCATGACATGACACGGTAGAATTCTAATCTTGAATTACATGTTCTTGTTTGGAATGGATAATGGTTGTTGATTGTTGCATGTTCACATTTCATATGCATCTAGGTTGGGGAGTAGTCTCTATAGGAGATATTCTATTGAGCGTAGCTCACCCTATACGAAAAAATATTTCAGGTGCAGGATATACACTGGTGGACGACTCTCATTTGGAGCCTCAAGGGTGAAGAGAGGCCGACTTGTGGCTTTTAGTCTTTTTTTTTTTTACTAATATTTACATAGTTAGTTTTGGGCATGTAATATATGTAAAATAATTGTAATCAAACTTATATGGACTATTTTTAATATAACCTTGCATGTATCTATATGAGTATGAATAAATGGACCCGGTGTGGTCAATGTTTACTCATAAATGGACCCGGTGCGGTCATTATTTTATATTGGGCCTCAGATGGATCATGTGAATGTATATTGCACAGGTTGGATTTTAGGTAGAGCTCCCCGTACAAAGGAAACTCTGCCCGAATTTCGTTAAAATTATGGACCCCGGTAAATGGGGCATAACAACGCTATATCGAGTTACTCGGTATCCACAGGTATTCCGCGGATTGATAGGTAATCAACAAACTCCCAGATTTTGGGGCGTCACAGCTTGGTATCAGAGCTTAGGTATACGATTTACCTAGAGCCAGATGGACATGGATCTAGACCATTGCATTCATTGTGCATTTCATGTTATGTGCTTTAATATGCTACATGTTATGTGTTATGTGTTATGTGAGGATTATGCATGGTGAAATGTAAATGGATGGAAAAACACTAGGGTTAGAAAATATAACCTTAGGGGTTGGACAGAGAATGAACGGGATGGTTCAGGGTGTAAATGTCTACTAGTAGTGCCACACGCTTTACTAGTGAGACAATGAGAGAAATCTCAAAGTTTATACTTGATTCCGATATTGGGATACTAAGTAAATGCTCTGTTGCTATTTGACATGTGTGTAGATGGAAAATAGAGGAAGAGGAAGAGAATGCGGCCGAGGTAGAGGCGGTGGGCGAAACAACAACCAACCACCACTACCCTTTGACCAACAGGCCTTTGTGGAGACTATTGGTGCGGCGGCTGCCACCATTGCACAGGCTAGTGCTACAGCCGCTACCATTGCACAGACAGGTGCAAATGTGGGCCAGGGAGGCATGAGTAACCTCCAGAAGTTCAAGGCACACAATCCTCCGATCTTTCTGGGAGGGGCGGATCCGATAGTAGCCGACCGTTGGTTCTGACAAGTGGATAAGATCTTGAGGGCTATGGAGATCATCTCTGATGCCACCAAAGTAACACTAGCTACTTTTTAGCTAGAGGGAGAATCCCAAGTGTGGTGGGATTGGGTCAAGACCTCGAAGAACTTGGAGGAAATGACATGGGCTGACTTTAAAGAGCTTTTTATGGGAAAGTATTTTCCAGCTGCTGCTAGACATGCAAAGGCCTGAGAATTCTTAGACTTGAAGCAAGGCACGTTGACGGTGATGGAGTACGTGGCTAAGTTCACTGAGTTAGCTCGTTTCGCCGATGACTATGTGGCCACAGATACGGCCAAAGTGAGGAAGTTTGAGGATGGCCTTAAGTTGTCCATCTGGAGTAAAATTATGGGTCTTCTTTTGTAAGACTTAGACTCGATGGTCACGATAGCCATGGCCATTAAGAGGGAGGTGGATTACGCAAGGAGTATCCGAGAGTTGGGTGCCAAGGACAAGAAGAAGGAGGGTCAATCCTCTTCTTCTAGCTCGGGAAAGGGACAGAGAACTTCTACTCCTCAGGGACAAGGCCGTGGTTATCAAGGCCAAGGTCAATCCTCCCAAGGCGGGAAAAATCAGAGACCTTCTTACCAGGCAAGCCAAAGAACTTGCTATAATTGTCATCAACCAGGTCATATGAAGTGGGATTGTCCCTAGAGACAAAGATCCCAGAGTTATGGGTCATCTTAGTGCCAGACTTCGGTGGGATAACCACAGACACATTATACTCCTCATTACCCTACCATGGGCCAGGGGAGCCAGTATTAGTTCTAGAGTGCTACACAGGCCCCTACTACTCCATGGATGGGGACTCCGCAAGCAGGCCAGATGGGCCAGGGCATAGGTTGAGGGCGAGGACAAGGCTCACAAGCCGGTACTTTAGGGACCCATGAGCGTGTCTACACCATGATGCCACAGACTGAGCCAACAGATCAGTCGATGACACAGGGTACATTTATACCCTCTCGCTTATGGGCTAGAGTGTTATTTGATTCTGGTGCATCGCATTCATTTATTACTGCATCTTGTGTAAAAAACTTGGGCTTAGAGGTTGAGACCTTAGAAGAGTCATTGCATGTGAGTTCTCCCCTAGGAGTTAGGGTGAGAGTTGATTAGATATGTCAAGGTTGTGAGGTAGAGATCTCGGGGATTCTACTCACCGTGGACCTTAGGGTCATGGACATGTCAGAGTTTGATGTCATCCTCGGGATGGATTGGTTGGCGGCACATCGGGTCGTCATTGATTGTGATCGGAAGAGGGTCACTGCTTATATACCTGATGGTGTTTTTTTCAAGTTCTAGGGGGAAAAACATGATGGTTTATCCCAAGTAGTGTATGACTCTCGTTAGCATGGGCAGTTGATGGGTTGGCTAGCAAGCCTTACGCTAGAGGACGAGGCGAGACAGGAGTTGGGTCTACCTCGGGTAATTTGTAAATATGAGGATGTTTTTTTGAATGAACTACCAAAATTACCTCCACATAGGGATGTAAACTTCACCGTTGAGTTGCACCTCAGTACATCGCCCATTTCTATGACTCCACATAAGATGACACCTACTGAGTTACAAGAACTCAAGGTCTAATTACAGGAATTGTTTAACAGGGGCTTTATTAGACCGAGCACTTCACCTTGGGGTGCTCTGGTATTGTTTGCTAAGAAGAAGGACAAGACCCTTCAATTATGCATAGATTATCGGCACTTGAATAGAGTTACTATCAAGAATAGGTACCATTTGCCGAGGATTGATGACTTGTTTGATCAACTGAGAGGGGCACGGGTCTACTCCAAGATAAATCTCTGTACTAGTTACCATCAGTTGAGGGTTAGGGAGGAGGATATCCCTAAAACGGCGTTCAGAACGCGGTATGAGCATTTTGAGTTCACAGTGATGCCATTCGGATTGACGAATGCTCCAGCGGCATTCATGGATCTCTTGCATAGGGTGTTTCAACCCTACTTAGATAAGTTTGTCGTGGTTGTCGTTGATGACATCTTGACCTACTCCAAGTCTGAGGAGGAGCATAAGGGTTACTTGAGGATTATTCTCTAGACGTTGAGAGACCATTAGTTGTACGCCAAGTTCAACAAATGTGAATTTTGGCTTACGGAGGTAAAATTTTTGGGACATGTAGTGTCGGCTTTCGGGTGTATCCGTGGACCTAGAGAAGGTTGAGGCAGTTATGAATTGGGAGAGACCGAAGTCAGTCTTCGAGATCCGCAGTTTCTTGGATTGGCAGGGTATTACCGAAGGTTCATCAAGGATTTCTCCCGATTAGCTGCACCTATGACGAGATTGACCCGGAAAGAGGTCAAGTTTGAGTGGAATGATTCGTGTGAGAAGGAATTTCAGGAGTTAAAGAGGAGGCTTACTTCAGCCCCTATTTTGATTGTTTTGGAGAGAGGACAGAGGTACACGGTATACTATAATGCCTCCAGAGACGGGCTGGGTTGTGTTTTGATGCAGTCCGGGAGAGTGGTAGCTTATGATTCTCGGCAGTTAAAGAACCATGAGCAGAATTACCCCACACATGATATGGAGTTGGCAGCCATTGTCTTTGTCTTGAAGGCTTGGCGCCACTATCTATATGGTGAGCAATTTGAGGTGTTTTCGGACCACACGAGTCTGAAGTACATCTTTACACAACGGGACCTCAACATGAGGTAACACAGGTGGATGGACTTTCTGAAGGACTATGACTTCACTTTGCATTACCATCTCGGTAAGGCAAATGTGGTGGTTGATGCACTCAGCAGGAAGTCATGGGGATTCTTGGTTAGTGTGGCTTCCCGGGAGTGACAGATACTCGAGACTGTGGGTTAGTTCGGGCTACGTTACATAGGACAGGCTCAGGGTACTTTAGGGAGTTTGGTGGCTACACCTTCCCTACTGAGCAGGGTGATTGAGTCCCAAAGTCAGGATACAGAGTTATCATCCATCAGGGACCAGGTACGGGTGATGAAGGCTGGACCATTCACTCGGACGGTAGTCTTCAGTTTAGGGGAAGGCTTGTGGTTCCCCAATCTGCGGAGCTCAGAGAAGAGATTCTTAGGGAGTTTCATTGTTCCCGATTTGCTGTACATCCAGGTGACACGAAGATGTACCATAATCTTCGTTGCCAGTATTATTGGAGTGGGATAAAGAGAGACGTTGGGGACTTCGTCAGACGATGTCTCACGTGTCAGCAAATTAAGGCTGAGCACCAGAGATCAGCGGGATTATTCCAGCCTTTGGAGGTAGCTGAGTGGAAGTGGGAGTATATCACGATGAATTTTGTGACTCACTTACCACAAATATCGCGGGGACATGACGCGATGTGGGTGATAGTGGACCGGCTTACGAAGTCGGCACATTTTTTGGCTGAGCGGATGACCTTCACACTGGAGGAATTCTGCAGGTTGTATATACGAGAGATTGTTCAGTTGCATGGGGTGCCCGTATCTGTAGTATCGGATCGGGATCCCAGGTTTATGGCCCATTTCTAGGAGAGTTTTCAGCGAGCTATGGGGACACATTTGATGATGAGCACTGCTTTTCATCCCCAGACGGATGGTCAGTCTAAGAGGACTATTCAGACATTAGAGGACATGCTATGGGCATGCGTCCTAGATCTCAAGGGTAGCTGGGAAGATCACTTAACCTTAGTGGAGTTCGCCTACAACAACAATTATTAGGCGTGCATACAGATGACGCCCTATGAGGAATTATATGGGAGGCCGTGTCAATCTCTGATTTGTTGGACAGAATTGGGAGAGAGACCCTTTGCGGGTCTAGACTTGGTTAGAGACACCTTGAAAAAGGTGGACTTGATATGAAAGAGTCTTCTCACGGCTCAAAGTCGGCATAAGAGCTATGCCGACAAATGACGGCGACCTCTAGAGTTTGAGGTGGAATATCATAACTTCTTGAAGGTGATGCTTAAAAGAGGTGTGGTCAGCTTCGGTAAGGCGGGAAAGTTGTCGCCGAGGTATATCGGGCCCTTCGAGGTACTCGATAGGGTTGGAACAGTGGCTTACCGGTTGGCATTACCGTCAAATTTATCGGGTGTTCACTCGGTATTCCATGTCTCCATGCTTTGGAAATACACTCTACATCCGACTCATGTGGTGGATTGGGGCGAACTTTTTGTTGATGCAGATGGGACCTTCGAGGAGGGACCAGTGCGCATCATGGATACTCAGGATCAAGTTTTGCGCGGCAAGACCGTGAGGCTAGTGAAGGTGCTGTGGCAATACGGAGGAGTGGAGGAGGCAACATGGGAGCGTGAGGACACTATACGTACTAGCTATCCTTTCTCATTTGAGGATGGAGGTACATTATTATAATTATCTAGTATTATATGATTGTTGCATATGCATGTGTTGAATGTGCATGTGTGTGTGAATTTCAGGGACGAAATTCTTTTAAGGGGGGAGAATGTAAAACCCGGGTAAAATTGAGCGTTTTCTTAAAAAGGGTAAAACGATAATTTACCACTATAGTGCGAGTTGAAAACCTATTTTTCTCTAGAGCTCGGATGACAAAACGGACCTCACCGTTAGATTCGTCTCGCGAAATCTAGTTACCTAGACAATTTTCGTCAAATTTTGATATAGTCAAATTTTTCACGTTTTTTCAGGTGACCTCAAAAATGCCTAAAAAATAAAAAATTCTAAAATTTTATTATAATTTAAATAAATTTCATATAAAATATTTTGAGCTTGATCCGGAGCGAAATTTAATTGTTTCGGGACGAACACGACGAGAAATAGGGAACGTGTGGCGCGACGTGGGCCAAGCTTTAAAACTATAAATTGTGGTCAAAAATATGATTTTTTCAGAGATCTTTCTGTTGAAACCAGTGGGTTCCCTACTGGTCTGAACATTGGAGAGAAAAAAAAAGTGAGATTTCAAGACTTTCTCGATCTTTGGAGTTCTAGCGGTCGAATCCACTCGGGCCAAGAACGAAAGTTGTTCTCCTCGACGACAGCTACACCTACGTACCAAAAAGAGCTGATTTCACCGAATACCTAAAGACGGAATTTTGGAGAAATCAAATGTTTGGGCTTGAATTGTGTTCTTGAAGCTTCCTTCGGGTGTTTTACGCTTCAAGAGGTAGGGTTCCCTCCTACTTTAGTTTATTTCTAACCTATAGTGTCCATAGGGAATGTGTGGGTTATTTTGTGTATTTTAACACTCGTCTATTATAGTTTGTTTAATGGAAATGGGTAGGCTCAATTGTAGTGTGAATTGATAATTAGAAATTGCTAGTTTGTGATTTCTTGAAAGTTTTGATAATTAGGTATTTGGAAATCATTTATTCTGATTTTTTTTAGTTATGTGATAAATTTGGGCATTTTATGTGATTACATGATATGGTACCTTGAAGGTGTTTGATAAAATGCTTATGCGAAATAAATGTGTTAGGAATGTGATATGAAATGGGTAGGTGTATAGAACTATATGTCACTTGCCTATTGTTGTTGTCTTGGTGGAGATGGGTATAGAAATGGCTTTAATCAATTTCTAGCTTGGGTTGATGTATGGAAGTTACTTGTGTAATTTCTTGAAATTTGGTATTGGTGGGCATACTATGTGTTTATATGGTGCCTTGTGAATGAAATGGATTATGTGATAACATGCTGGTAAATTGTTGTTGATATATGTTTATTGACATTGTGACCAAGTTTGGTAATTATATGCATATGATATAAATTGGCATAGAACATTTGGATATGTGGTTAAATTGCTCATTTGACATTAATGCATATTGGGCATGATATTGACATTACATTCATGGGCATGAATCATGAGTGTGGGTGTGTGGATGCATGGTTTAATCAAACACCATACTTGGTGCTTGATTGGTGGGCTCGGGAAAGTTGAATCGAAGATCCGACTAAGTCGCACGGTTACATACATGAAAAACTTGTGTCGAGTATAGCAAGAAAGGCTAGATTCTCCCTCGGGTGCAAAACTCGGCTACTTGGTTTACACACTCCCCTGATGTGAAATTCCAGAAAAGTGTGATGGTGTACGGAACCGACGGTTGTGATACCAAAATCTGTTGCCCAAAAAAGACACAAGATTTTGTTTTATAAAAATACCCATTCAATGGGTAACATCCATAATGATTTGGTTTTATAAATACATCACTTTTATTTTAAACAATCATTGGATGTATTTTTTGTCAATTGACGGATTCATTACACATGTGCATTGTATTGTGTTGTGGGAGTTGGTGAGGACTCGAGTTGAAGTTGCATGAGTGATTATTATCTCATATCATGACATGACACGGTAGAATTCCAATCTTGAATTACATGTTCTTGTTTGGAATGGATAATGGTTGTTGATTGTTGCATGTTCATATTTCATATGCATCTAGGTTGGGGAGTAGCCTCTGTAGGAGATACTCTATTGAGCGTAGTTTATCTTATACGGAAAAACATTTCAGGTGCAGGATATACACAGGTAGACGGCTCTCATTTGGAGCCTCAAGGGTGAAAAGAGGCCGACTTGTGGCTTTTAGTTTTTTTTTTGTACTAACGTTTGCAAAGTTAGTTTTGGGCATGTAATATATGTAAAAGAATTGTAATCGAACTTATATGAACTATTTTTAATATAACTTTGCATGTATCTATATGAGTATGGATAAATGGACCCGGTGTGGTCAATATTTACTAATAAATGGACCTGGTGTGATCATTGTTTTATATTAGGCCTCAGATGGATCATGTGAATGTTTATTGTACAGGTTGGATTTTGGGTAGAGCTCCCCGCACAAAGGAGACTCTGCCCGAATTTTATTAAAATTATGGACCCCGGTAAATGGGGCATAATAATGCGATATCGAGTTATTCGGTATCCACAGGTGTTCCGCGGGTTGATGGGAAATCAACAGACCCCTGGATTTTGGGGCGTCACAATTCCAACATCATCATATTCTCAAATTGTCAATTATATCAAAGACATATAATTACAATCCACATTTTCACCAAGCATATTATAAAATTTTCAATGGAACCAACATGCTACATCAACATAGGCATTTTATCAAACACCCAAAAGACATACAATCATGTAACACACAATAATATTCAATTTATCACATTTCTCATGAATTTACCAAACAAGTAAATTCTACAAACCCAATTCATGCATGATTGGTTTAGCATATTTCTACACCCATTTCTCATACTCTAGTTACACTAATAGTACATCAAATAAGAGAATTTATCTCAGGTCATGCTACCCATATCATATGGAACCCTAGGTTGAAAAGAAACCCAACTAGAAAAAGAACCCTGCCACTTGAAACGTAAAATAAGTGGTAAAAGGCCTACCAAGACCCAAATCAAGCTTTTAGCCCTTGATTTCCAACAATCCTGTCCTTTCAACTTTGTCAAAATCTTTGATTTTTGGTATAGTTTTGTAGCCCAAAGGAAAGCCGCAGATCGTAGAGAGAAGCTAGAAGAATCCCTTTATTTTCCCTCTCCTCTTTCCTCTCTCTTTTTCAGAGAAAATTTGATGGTAAAATGGGGAGAAATCTGATTTCTCCCCCATTTTACCATCAAATTTAATTTTATCCCAGTTTAAGTTCAAAATATTTTTATTTGAACTAACTTTAAATTATTTTTCACTATTCGTAATTTAATTCCTGATCTCGTTTATTTAAGTCACGCGACACCCAAACGCCTCGTAAAACACAAAGTATTTGGTTGTCTCAGAATTCGACAAAAATTAATTTGGTAACTAAATTTTGTGAGACGAATCCAACGGTGAGGCTCGTTTCATCATCCGAGTTTTAGAAAAATTTGAATTTTTAACCCGTACCATAATGACTAATTATCATTTTGCCCTTTTTCAAAAAAATTCAAATTTACCTAGGTTTTACAGATTCTAAGAGTTTTAGGACTACGGTGAGGGGAGTTATTTTTGTTGTTGATTCTTCTATGATATCTCAGATGATTCAACATGAGGTTTTACCAAGGCCACAATTCACAATGGCCATGGTATACGACATGCAAGTGGTAGCTGGAGAACTTACTAAAAATCCTGAATTTATTTGGCTTTAGGGAGATGGGAAGTTGGATTGGAGACAAATGACTAATAAATACAAGATGTTGAATGGGATGTCGAAGACTAGCCTACTTCCATTAGGTCAGTAGGATCATATCTATGTAGATTGAGGTAAGTTATTACACGTTCTCGGCACTAGATGTACTATCTGTTTGCCTTTTATCACACTCTATGAGATGTTGCGAGCTTTAAAGGACACATTGAGGATGCCGCCCTCCCTTTTGGATATTTTGTGATTTCCACTTGTATGGATTAGGGCATTGGAGTGATTAAGGATGTGTTGAAGAGGAAGTGCCCCCGAGTATTAGAAAATACACGGCTAGAGTAGAGAATGAGTCCACCCATGAGCGCTCCAGGGGGACAATTTGATAGAGACCTCCTGCTCCAGATTCTAGAGGAACAGAGTTAGATGACGGGTACTCTAGTAGCGAATGGTGAGATCCTTGCACGTTATGGTGAGATCCTGAGTCTTCTGTATTTTGGACCTCATAATAGAGTTGACTCTAGTACCTAGAAGATTTCTATTCTATGGTTTTACCAGTTCTTTTGCCATATCGAGTCAATAGTCAAAGCCCTCAATCATATTTAGTTAAGTCAAGGATTTACTTAGTAAGTTTGTTTTCTTTTAGAGTCTGTATTGAAAACCCATTTTGACCAATTTTTATACTATAGTTTCATTGCAAAATTTCGAGTTTTAATTAAAAATTCAGCTTTTCAACCCTCACTGAAGTGGTAAATTACCATTTTACCCTTTTTCACAAAAATTCAAATTTACCTAGGTTTTACATTCTTTCCCTTAAAAGAATTTTGCCCCTGAAATTCACACACTCATGCACATTTAATCGCATGCATATGTAACAAGTAATACAATACTTATAACTACAAGAATGTACCTTCATCCTTCAATAAGAACGGATAACTGGTATGTATAGTGTCCTCACGTTCCTATGTCACCTTCTCCACAACTCGGTGTTGCCACTGCACCTTCACTAGCCTCACAGTCTTGCCTAGCAAAACCTGCTCTCGGCTATCCATGATACGCACCGGTCCCTCCTCAAAGGTCTCATCTGCATCAACAATCAACTCACCACAATCCACCACATGTTAGATTTGGAGTGTACTTCCGGAGCATAGAGACACGAAACACCGGGTGAACACTTGATAAATTTGGCGATAATGCCAACCGATAAGCAACTGTACCAACCCTCTCGAGTATTTTGAAGGGCCCGATATACCTCAGCAACAGCTTTTCCTACTTTTTAAACCTGCCCATTCCCCTCGTAGGCATCACTTTCAAGAAGAAGTGATCTCTAACTTCAAACTCTAGATGTCGCCGCCACTTGTTGTCGTAGCTTTTTGGCCAGCTCTAAGCTATGAGAAGACGCTTCCGTATCAAGTTCACCTTCTTCAAGGTGACTCTAACCAAATTTGGACCCGTATAGGGTCTCTTTCCAACCTTCGTCCAACAAACCAGAGAACAGTAGAGCATCCCAAAAAGTGCCTTATATGGTGTCATCTGTATGCTTGCCTAATAAATGTTGTTATAGGCAAACTCCACTAAGGGTACATGCTCTTTCCAACTACCCTTGAGATCTAGGACGCATTCACATAGCATGTCCTCTAAAGTCTGGATGTTCCTCTCCAACTGACCATCTGTCTGGGGATGAAAAGATGTGCTTATCATCAATTATGTCCCCATGACCCGCTGGCAACTCCCCCAAAAAAATGGGTCGTGAACTTGAGATCCTGATCTGATACTATAGATATAGACACCCCATGTAATCGGATTATCTCCCGTATATAAAATCTACAGAATTCCTCTAGTATGAAGGTCACCTGCACAACCAAAAAGTGTGTCGACTTCGTAAGCTGGTCCACTATCACCCACACCGCATCATGTCCCCACGATGTCCATGAAAAATGGGTTATAAAATCCATCATGACGTGCTCCCACTTCCACTCAGCCACCTCCAAAGGCTAGAGCAACCCTGCTGGTCTCTGGTACTCAGACTTTACCTGTTGACACGTGAGACATCGACTAACAAAGTCTCTAATATGCCTCTTCATCCCACTCTAGCAGTACTGGAGATGAAGCTCATGGTACATCTTCGTGCCACCTGAATGCACAGCAAAACAGGAGCAATAAAACTCCCTAAGGATCCCCTCTCTCAGAACCATAGACTGGGGAACTACTACCATCCACGTGAATGGCTCAGCTCTCGTCACCTGTACCTAATTATATCCGGTCCCTAATGAACAATATTTTCATGTTCTGCCCCTGGGACTCGATCACCCTACTCAATAATGAAGGTGTAGCCACCAAACTCCCCAAAACACCCTGAGCCTGACCTTTATAGTGCAACCTGAACTGTCCCACGGCCTCGAGCATTTGCCAATTCTAGAAAGCCAAGCTGGCCAAGACTCCCCATGACTTTCGGCTGAGTGCATCAGCCACCACGTTTGCCTTACCAGAATAGTATTATAAAGTAAAGTCGTAGTCCTCTAAATACTCCATCCACCTGTGTTGCCTCATATTGAGGTTTTACTGTGTAAAAATGTACTTCAGAATCTTGTGATCTAAAAACACCTCAAACTGCTCACCATAGAAATAGTGGCACCAAGCCTTTATGACAAAGAGAATGGCCGCTAACTCCATGTCGTGCGTGGGGTAGTTTTGCTGGTGGCTCTTTAACTATCGAGAACCATAAGCTTCCACCCTCCCAGACTGCATCAATACACACCCAAGTTTGTCCTTCGAGGCATTACAATACACTATGTACCTCTATCCCCTCTCTAAGACTATCAAAATAGGAGTTGAAGTAAGCCTACCCTTTAACTCTTAGAATGCCCTCTCACACGAGTCATCCCACTGAAACTTGACCTCTTTCTAGGTCAATCGCATCATAAGTGCAGCTAGTTGGGAGAAGTCCTCAATGAACCTCCTGTAATACTCCGTCAATCCAAGAAATTGTGTATCTCGAAGACTGACCTCGACCTCTCCCAACTCATAACCGCCTCAACCTTCTTCAGGTCAACTGACACATCCAAGCGGACACCACGTGTCCTAAAAATTTCACCTTCGTAAGCCAAATTTCACACTTGCTGAAGTTGGTGTACAACTGATGGTCCCTCAAGGTCTAGAGAATGACCCTCAAGTACCCTTATGCTCCTCCACAAACTTAGAGTAGATCAAAATTTCATCAACAAATACCACGATAAACTGATCTAGGTAGAATTGGAACACCCTATGTATAAGATCCATGAATGCTGTCGGGACATTCGTCAATCCAAAAGGCATAACTATGAACTCAAAATGTCCATACCGCATCCTAAATGCCGTCTTAGGAACATCTGCCTCCCTAATCTTCAACTAATGGTAACCTGTGCATAGACCTATCTTGGAGTAGACTCATACCTCTCTCAGCTAATCAAATAGATTATCAATCCTTGGCAAAGGGCATCTATTCTTGATAGTAACCCGATTTAACTATCGGTAATCTATACATATCTGAAGGGTCTTATCCTTCTTATTGGTAAACAACACTAGAGCACCCCAAGGTGAGGTACTCGGTCTAATGTAGCCATTGTCCATCAATTCTTGTAATTGAACCTTGAATTCTTGTAACTCTTTAGATGTCATTCTATGTGGAGTCATAGAAATAGGCGATGTACGGGGGGTGCAACTCTATAGTGAAATCTACATCCCTATGTAGAGGTAATCCTGGTAGTTCGTTGGAAAAAAATGTTCTCATACTCACAAATCACCCGAGGTAGACCCAACTTCTGTCTCGTCTCATCCTCTAGGCTAAGACTTGTTAGCCAACCCATCAACTGCCCATGCCAACAAGAATCATACATTACTTGGGGTAGAACATCGTGCTTTTCCCCCTGAAACTTGAAAAAAACACTCTACGGAATGTAGGACATGACCCTCTTCCGATCACAATCAATGATAACTCGGTTTGCCATCAACCAGTCCATACCCAGGATGACTTCAAACTCCAACATATCCATGACCCTAAGGTTCACGGTGAGTAGAACTCCCGAGATCTCTAACTCACAACCCTAACATATCTGATCAATACTCACCCTAGCTCTTAGGGGAGAACTCACATACAATGGCTATTCCAAGGTCTTAACCTCTAAACCCAAATCCCTCACACATGATACATAAATAAATGAATGTGAAACAACAGAGTCAAATAATACCATTGTCCATAAGCGAGAGAATAGGAATGTATCCTAAATAATTGATTGATCCACTAGATCAGTCTGAGGTGTGATGACGTAGACACACTCTTGGGTCCCTAAAGTCTCGGCTTAAAAGCCCTTTTCTTGACCTCGGCCCAGGCCCTGGCCCGTCTAGCCTGGTTGTGGATTCCCCACTCGTGAAGAAGTAGGGGTCTATATAGCGCCTTGGAACTGATACTAGCTCCCCTGGCCTATGGTGGGGTAGAAAGGGTGAAATAAGTTTGTGTATGCCTCACCGATGATGATGAGTGAGTTTTATACCTATGAATTGAGTACTTTCGGCTTAATAAAATTGAAAGTTTTCAATTATTTTATGTTCATTTTAATTTGTTTTGTGTGTTTTGATGTTATTTTGTAGGGATGATCATTTGGAAGAAATCATGATCATTTGAGAGGAAACAAGGTCAAAATTGGAGCCTAAGTGTTGGATTTTTGAAGAGAAAGGTAAAAGGCATTGTAATGGAGTAATTATAGCATAAATAATAGATTTTAGAGCCTTGCAAATAAGTGTGAATGAGTGATGAAGAGATGGACACATTACATGAGGATTTTGAGGCTTAAAATTGAAAGAAATCAAGGAGGTATTGGTGTTTGGTAACATAGGCATCAACACCCACACTATTTTGTAGCAGTATCTCAGTTTTCCACTTTTTTGACCATGATCCACTTCGAATCTGACAAAGTGAAAAACATGAAAGTTCTAGATATGGATGTCTTCTAACTTGTTGCAAAATTTCAGGTTAATTGGACACTTTTATCAAAATTTATGATGATTCTACGAAACCTGGTCCAGAGCAGTAGCCTACCAGGGGACGCGTCCCAGCGCCATCCTACTGTCCTTATGGCGTCCCCGCTTGTGTTAGTCCATGACGCGAATTTTACCTTGTTTTTGACCCGAACTTGGACTCTAACGCTATATATATGCTAGGGTTTGTGTGGGGATGAGATATTCTGACTTTTGGGGGCTGAAAACATTGGAGAAAAACCAAAGAATTGGAAGAAAATTGAAGACAAGAATCAAAGGAATCAACACGAAGAAGATTGGACTTAAAGGTTAGAGAAGGGTTAAAGATTACACCTAAGTTTTTATTCTTTTCTTTTACCTTTACTTCTTGTTTTTCTAAGATGTTGTTTAAGTTTAGAATGATGTTTTTCAATTACATTATGAACTAAATTATTATTAAGATTGCAACGGAACCTATATCTAGTTAAATTAATCTACTCTCGTTTCTAGTTCTTATTGATCTTATATGAGTTGTTTATCATATTTTGTGATTGATGTATGATTGTATGACCAATAATTAATTTGATAACCTAGATGAAATTGGGAGATGAATTCTAGGTTTAGATCTGAATATGATGACATACGTCTGATTAATTCTTCTTAGGATTGACTTGTTGGGTTTGTGTATAGGATAGGAATATACCTATATGTTGTATGTAACTTTCATGAGACTTTGAACTTTATGAATCTATTCCAACTTATTTTGCATAGGAATATAGTAATTTAATTGGGATAGATAATTTTATCTAACTATCAGAAGAGGTTTAATAAATAACTTTGAGTTCTCAGTTAACAACTTATTTTGATCAATTAACTAGAAAGAGAGTTAGAAAGATTTCTACGAAGCATTAGGGAAAGTTGTAATCTTAAATTCTTTTACCCAGTAAATTCAACCCTTGATTGTTAAGTTTAGATTTAGTTTTAATTTAGTAATTCCATAGTTCAATTCCAATTGTTTAAATAAAATTGAATTGATATAAAGTTAGTACTTGAATATTATTAGCAATAATTCTCCATGGGAACGATACTCTACTTATCACTTTATTACTTGTTGATCGTGTATACTTGCACGTAAATTGTCAATACCAAATTCGGACAAAATGACTTGGACTGAGATGCCCCATAGCTCTGCGATCCCTACCTCTAAGGACAATCCCACTTTATGTGACCTGGTTGGTGGCATATGTAGCAAGTCCTCTGACCTACCTGGTAAGAAGTCCTAAAGTTTTCATGGCCTTCGGAGGATCATCATTGGCCTTGGTCATGGTAGTCATAGCCCTCCTGATGTCTCTGTGGGGTAGAAGTTCGTTGCTTCTTCCCCGAACTAGAAGAAGAAGGTTGACCCTCCTTCTTTTTGTCTTTAACTCCTGCCTCCCGGATGCTCCTTACGTCATCAACCTCTCTCTCAATGGTCATGGCCATCTCAATCACTGAATCCAAACCCTATAGGCGGTGGCTCACAATATTCCCCCAGATGGATAACTTCAAACCATCCTCAAACCTCCTCGCTTTGGCCATAGCTGTGGCCACGTAATCATCAGTAAAACGTGCTAACTCGGTGAACTTAGCCACATATTCCATCATCATCATAGTCCCCTGCTTCAAACCCAAGAATTCCTAGGCTTTCGCATGTTGAATAGCCGATGGGAAGTACTTGCCCATGAAGAGTTCCCAAAACTATCTCCAGGTCATCGGTTCTAAGTTCTTCGATGTCCTTGCCCAATCCCACAACAGATGGGCTTTCTCCTTCTAACTAGAATGCAGCTACTCTTATCTTAGTGGCATCAGAGGTGATCTCCATAGCCTCTAGGATCTTGTCGACTTACTGGAACCAATGGTCGACCACCATCGGATTCGCCCCTCCTATAAAAGTCGAATGCTTGTGTGCCTTGAACTTTTAGAGATTACTTGAGCCCTTTTGGCCAACGAAGGTAGCTGTCATCATGCCAATGAACTCCATAAAGGCTTGTTGGTCAAAGATCGATGGTGGTTGGTTGTTGTTCTGTCCACCACCTCGGCCATGTCCTCTTCCTCTATTTGCCATTTACACGCATGTCAAATAGCAATAGAGCACTAACTTAGTATCCCAAGATAGGGATCAAGTTCAAACTTAGAAATTTCTCTCCTTGTGTCACTAGTAGAGTATGTGTTACCCACTAGTAGACATCTACATCCTGAACCATCCCGTTCATTCTTTTTCTGACCCCCAAAGTTATGTTTTCTAACCCTAGTGTCTCTTTTCCATATAAATTCAATCATGCATATTGTTCACATAACATATAACACGTAACATGTAATGCACAATGGATGCAATGGTCTAAACACACGCCCCACAAGCCCTAGGTAAATCGAGAACCTAGGCTCTGATACCAAGCTGTGATGGCCCTGAAATCGGGGGTCTTTTGTCAACTTGTTGACCACCCATCAACCCGCGCGAAAATACCTATGAATGCCACATAACCCGACATCACATCACAACATTTCCTTTACTAGGATCACTAACCACACAGAGTTTGGACAGAGTCTCCCTTGTATTAGGTACTCCTAAACATATAAACTTGTATGCCATGCAA
>CAUOFW020005721.1:0-26254 GCA_963454935.2 Ilex paraguariensis | reverse complement strand
TTTGTGTTATATTCTGATCATCAGGCATTAAAATACCTTCATTCCTAGAGAAAATTGAGTGTTAGGCACGTTAGGTGGGTTGAGTTCCTTCAGGAGTATACTTTTGTTCTTCACCACTGAGCGGGCATTGAAAACAAGCCTGCGGATGCTCTTAGGCGTGTAGTTACTGTTTTACAGATTATGACTGTCCATGTGATTGACTTTGACATGATTAGAGATGAGTATGCCTCTTGTCTTGACTTTGGTATTATTTTTCAGGAGGTTCGGTCTGGTAACCGTCATAAGTACATGGACTTCCTCCTTAGAGATGGTTACTTGTTTAGAGGGTCGCGCTTATGTATTCCTCGTACTTCACTTAGGAATTTTCTTGATTTGGGAATTACATGCGGGAGGTTTGGCAGGCCACTTTGGTAGGGATAAGACATTTGCACTTGTTGATGATAGGTTTTATTGGCCCACTTGGAGACGTGACATTATTAGGATAGTGTCACAGTGTTGCACTTGTCAGTTAGTAAAGGCTAGGAAACAAAACATAGGGTTGTACACACCATTACCAGTTTCACACACATCATGGAGAGACCTTAGTATGGACTTTGTCTTAGGATTGCCTAAAACAACTCATAATCATGATTCTATTCTAGTTGTCGTGGATAGGTTTTCTAAGGTGGCCCATTTCATTCCTTGCACCAAGTCTACTAATGCCTCACATGTAGCAAAGTTATTTTTTAGAGAGGTCGTCCGACTACATGGGTTGTCTATTTTCATTGTGTCTGACAGGGATGTTAAGTTTGTGAGTTATTTTTGGAAGACACTTTGAAAACTCTTTGGAACTAGTCTTAAGTTTTTCTCTGTCTTTCATCCCCAAACTGATGGTCAAACTGAGGTAGTCAATCGTAGCTTAGAAGATTTTCTTAGGTGTCTAGTGGGTGAGAAATTGGAAATTGGGATTTGTTGTTGCCTACTGCTGAATTTACCTATAATAACTCCGTTAACAGGTTGACTGGTCCATCCCCTTTTGAGATTGTTTATGGCCATTCTCTTAGACAACCCATTGATTTATTACCTTTACCTCCTGATTCCCGTCCCTCACACTCAGCCGAAGCTTTTGCCCAGCATATTCATGACTTGCATGCCGACATAAGACAGAAAATTAGATTAAGTAATGAGAATTATAAATTGACTGCAGATGTTCATCGTAGGAGTAAAGAATTTATTGTGGGAGACTATGTCATGGTTCGTGTGCGTCCTGAACGTTACCCTAAAAATTCTTTCAAAAAGTTACTTGCTCGAGCCACTGGCCCTTTTCGTATTCTTCGTAAGCTTGGACCTAATGCATATCACCTTGACTTACCTTCGAATATGAGTATTAGTCCTATTTTCAATGTGGATGACTTGTTTCCTTATCATGCTACTTTTGAGCCTCCTATGTTTCCAGTAGGTGTTCCTACAGGTGAACTTGCTTCGTCATTAGCATCAACTACAGTTCCTATTCTTCCACCGTTTCCACCACAGCTGCATGACCAGATCGCAGATGTACTTGATGATCAGATTGTGGGCTTCTCGGATGGAGGATATCGTCATTATCTTATTCGGTGGAGAGATCGTCCAGAGACTGATGATTGATGGATTACTGAGGAGGAGTTTCGTCGGCTTGACCCTGATCTTCTAGAGCATTATCATGATTGTATCTCTTCGGAGGCGAGTTCTTTTCAGCCGGGGGGAAATGATAGGAATCGGATTATATTTCGTTATAGTAGGCGTAGGCGTAAGGATTAGGAGTTATTTGTCATTATGTTTTTCAGGGGTTTAGTTGTTATTATGACTATTTATTTCTTTTAGAGTTCTTTTAGGATTTGTGGTCTTCCTATATATATATATATATAGGAGATATGTTATTTGTTTTGGTAGACTTTGATTATTGATTATTGATATTGAATCTTCTTTCTAAAATTCTCTCTATTCTCATCTCCTTCTTCTTCTTTTCTCATCCCTTTCTTCTTCCCTTTTCATCCCTAATTTTTCCTTAATACGATCTACATCAGTGGGTTAATTTTATTGGGCTATTTGGATTGAGTCCAGCCCAAATCTGTTTCAGCAGGTGAGCCCACCCCAGTTCCTTTAGCAGAAGAGCCTAGAACAGGCCCAACCCAGAACCAGAAGGGCCCAGCCCAAAACTAGAAGGGTCCAGCCCTGGACATGTTCAACATCAGCCAGTCCATCGTAGTTCCTTCAGTCTGGTTCCAGCTGTCACCCATACTGATAAGCTATCTCAGACCTGGTTCAGGTAGGTTTATTTCAGTTCATTGCTTTTTTTGACCTGATTTAGCATTTTATCAGTCTGGTTTAGGCCCAAGGTTGTTTGGTTCACCCTTCATAGATCCGGTTCAGGTATCTTCCAGCCCTAGGTTTATCTGGTTCATCTCCTGGATCTTACTGCAGACCAGTTCAGGCCTTTCTTGCCCCTTACTGCATTGGTTCAGGCCTCTCAAGCCATCTATTGGATCGGTTCAGCCACTTACTGCCCCCATCACCTTCTTTAATCGCACATCCTCCAAGACCTTCTACTGCATTGCTATTTCATGTTCCGATGACTTCTATTAGACTTAGTGGCGGTAATTGTGTATTGTAGGCCTAGTCCGCTGATATTTTCCTTAAGGTAAAAGACTTCGTACACATTTGGTGTGAGAGTAACACGAAGATGCACAAATTGTTTCCCTCACGTTGAATAGCATTGGAGCTCATATTAGTTTTACCCTGCTTTACCTAGACACTACTAAGGAGATAAGGGATCAATTGATTCAGATGTATTCTGGTATGGGGTATCTCACTCGCATTTATTAGATGTGCAAGCAATACTTTAGTCTTGAACGGGGTGCTTTGAGCCTTGAAGAGTATTTCTCCAAGGTTGTGAGGACTTGTCAAGAGCTTACGATGTATCAACCCATTTCATCTTATATTTCTCGTATGCAGCATTAACATGAGGATCTTGATGTTCGGTTTTTAGTTGGGTTGAAATCTGAGTATGAGCCTATTTGTGCGTAGCTTAACTTTTGGGGAGTCCTAAACTTCCCTCTTTATAAAATGTATTTGGGCTTTTTGCACCTTGCACCCTGAAAGAATAAAATTTTCAAATTGCACCCTCAATGTATTAAAAATATTACAATGTGACATTTCTGTTAGCTTTTGTTATTTTTTACGTCAAAGTTCAACCCATTGACACAAGTAGAAAAACTAACGGAAAGCTAATAGAATGGTTATATTGTAACACTTTTGATACCTCGAGGGTGTATTATAGAAATTTAAACCTTTAACCTTTGAAGGTGCAATGTGATGGTACAATGTGGGAAACTTGAAATCTTCCTGGATGCAAACTGCAATTCGCCCTTTGTATTTTCTCCACCTCAGCGGAGCCACATTATCATACCAAAGCTCTTCTCTCTCTATTGACCATAATGGTGATTGTTCTACTTTAGTTGCCTCTTTGGGTGGACCTAGTAGTTCTCGTGGAGATTGGGGTGGTAGTGGTGGTCACAAGTGTACTCATTGTGGTCATAATAGTCACACTGTGGATTACTTTTGGAACTTGCATGGTAAGCAAATTGACTTGGCTCATCAAGCTTCTTATCAGGAGGGTACCCTTTGCTGTCCCACCTTTGGCTTCCATTTAGTCACCTCCTTATCTCATCACTATTTCTCAAGATGAGTATGCTCAATTCCTGTCTTAGAAACAGGCGACATCTTTCTCTGGTGTTACTTTGGCTCGGTCAGGTATGGCATCTGATTGTTTACTCTTTTTCACTTCCATTCCGTGGATCACCGATTCTGATTATCTACACATTGGAAGCCACTAGAACACTCGGGAATGATGATGTCATTACCGGAGTGATTTGTTGGATTGCTAACATTGTCACTCGAATGATGATGTCATCGCTGGAGTTGATTGAAATTGACATGGTATAGCTCAATTTTCCTCTTGAGTACGATTGTGATTTTTTTTGGATTTTTTGAAGTTATTTGAGGTATGTTTTTTATTTTTGAATGTTTTTCCAATTTTTTGGGCTAAATCTTGTGATCTGCGATTTGGATGAGTTTGGGACTGCAGTATCTACTTTTAAACTGATCCGTGGGTGCTGGTTAGGACTCCTGGAATGCCGGGAGAGTTTTGTGCAAAGCCCAATTATATTTGGGCAATTTCTGGTGGGTGTTTTTTGGCATTGGCAGTCATCGGCTGTGTCTGACAGTATCAGTAGACTTTTTCTCACTGTGTTTCAAGGTTGTGGCTGAGGTTATTCTTGTGTCCAGCACCAGTTTGTGAACTCTGTTTGCTTGAGGCGATTCTGGTGGCAGTTTGGGACTCCGGCAGGTCCGTTGCACTCCATTTGTGGGTTGTAAATTCCGGTGACCCACCGATAGCTTTCCTTGTGCTGGGCAGTTCTCTAATGGTTCTTGTGTGCTTGCTATTCATCAGGGGATCTTTTTTTGTGGTGGGCAGTAGCTAGCTTGTCTCTCAGGCTTGGGTTCCTACTTATTTGCTACTTGTGGCCTATGTGAAGATTCTTTTGAAATGTAGGTTGCTGTTGCTGTTTTTTGTGTTGAGTCAGTCTTAAATTGCTAAGAAGCCAAGTCGGAAGTTAGTGAAGATACAACCTGTGACGCCCTGATTCCTAGGGTCCTGATTAACCCGTTGATCACCCATTAATCCGCAGAATAATCCGTGATACCGTTTAACCCGATAACACTTAATGATACCCCATTCACCGGGGTCTGTAATTTTTAACAAAATCTGGGCAGAGTCTCATTTATACGGGAAGCTTTACCCAACACACACAACCTGTACAGTCCTAACCATTGACCTCATTGGGTCCCAACCATCAATATTCAATCAACATAGTATTGAATACCAACATCGACGACATTCATTCATTTACA
The DNA here is from genome assembly GCA_963454935.2 of Ilex paraguariensis. Taxonomy (NCBI): domain Eukaryota; kingdom Viridiplantae; phylum Streptophyta; class Magnoliopsida; order Aquifoliales; family Aquifoliaceae; genus Ilex; species Ilex paraguariensis. The sequence continues at coordinate 21,325 of CAUOFW020005721.1, read as the reverse complement.
AAATAATAATGTTCTATAAGAGTCTCATTACATGCCTTTAACAAAATACTAGTTTTGTACTTAAAATATATGAGGCCAAATGTAAATATGTACAAGGGACTACAAAATATAACTCAAGAGCCCTAGCCCAGCTCTGTCATCAATAGGGGCCCAAGTGAGGGCTGTCAGCGGAAGCTTGTCCAAAACCTGAAATATATTCCCATAAAGAGTGAGCCGCGCTCAATAGGGTATCTTCTATGGAAATCATCTCCCAATCTAAATGTATATGAAATGTCACGTGTAAACAATATGTCAAACATCTATTCAAATATAGATATATTTCATAAACGAATGCTATCATTCCATGTCATACTATGAGATGAGAATTCATGCATGCAATGCAACATCAAGTCCCACTAACTCCCATAATACATGCTATACTATGCGTATGCATTCGGACATTCTAAGCTTTCGCCATTAATGTTAGACATTCGATGACTATTTTATAAAAATTTGTGTTTCTTGGGTAAGTAATTTATGTACATCACACCAACGGCTACTAAATTAACACGACATTCGAGGACATCTCACTTCCGATTCTGAGTACACCGATACATTTTTTTGAAATTTCACCACCAGGGAAATGTGTGAACTAAGTAACCGGGTCTTGCACCCAAGGGAGAATCTATTCCTTCTTGTTATACTTTACACGTTTTTGAATACAAATCCGTGCGACTCAGTTGGACTTAGGTCCAACTTTTTCGAGTTCACATATAAACCCATCAAGGATGGTGCTTGATTAAAAATATGCACACACACGCTCACAAATGCGATGCTACTCGTGCATATGCAAATATAATACGCAATTGCAATTCATTTCATCATGCTTATTATATATTGCAAATCATATAATAAACATATCCACTTCCATCAACATCCTAAGCATGTTATATCTGATTTCAATCCAAATAACACACTTGAACCCTAAGCATTTTATCAAACACTTAATTGGCATAAAATATAAACACATAGTATACCTAAACAAACCATTTTATCAAATCCAAACATCTTACTAGCAGTAGGAGCACATTTTCGAACCCAAACCTAAATTAAGTAAGAATTGATTTTTAACATGTTTTCATACTCATTTTTCATACCCTAAATACACTAGGTGTGAGCTAACACATGAGATTTCATCTTTATTGCCCTAACCATTTCATATCGCAACCCTAGGTTGGAAATAAATTTAGATAAGAAGGAACCCTACTTCTTGTAGCATGAGCCAACGTAGTAGAACTTCTAAAAACCCAAAATCTAGCTTCCAAAGCCTTAGTTCCTAATCCTCATTCTTGAAATTTTGGAGAATAACAAGATCTTTGGTATAGCCTCGTAGTCTGCATCGTGTAGAACAACTTTAACTCTTGGCTCGAAGTGATCCAACTGTTGAATCTTTGTAAATCTAAGGAAGAAGAAGACTTTCTCTCTCTCTCGGCTGATTTGTGTGGAGGAAGTGCTTGAAAGACTATGTCTTTCCTTTTTAAGTCCTTATTTATACTTGACTCATATTTAGCCAAACATCTCATTTTAACGGGTCTAATTTTATCTCGAACCAATTAAATTTCGTCCTGTGTTAAGTTTAGTATATTTTTATTCAACTAACTTTAAATTATTTCTCGAGTCCCGTGAACAAAATCTGATCATGATAATTTTAGTCGCGCGACACTCGATTGCTTCGTAACAAGCAAAAAATTCGACTGTCTTGGAATTCAATGAAAATTGAGTGGGTAATTAGATTTCGCAAGACGAATTCAATAGCGAAGTCTTTTTCGTCATTCGAGTTCTATAAAAATTTAAGTTTTTAACTCGTACTTTAACGACTAGTTACTCTTTTACCCTTTTTAATTAAGTTTTAATTTTTTCGAGTTTTTACACAACCAATGGTGAAAAGGGTGTAGTGAGTCGTGTGTGTAATCTTGGATGCAACCCTTGTCTCCAGTTTAGTCTGGGAAAGTTGGATGAAGGGAACTACTTGCCGGGTCTTGATCGTGCCCATTATCAGTGCGGACAAGTGGGTTAAATGGATACTTGACAGGAGTAAGTAAGAAACTCAAATCTGAACATGATCTTAGCCGGTGGATCTTTAAGAAACATGGTTATTCAACTCAATGCAACTTAATATTAGCTAGGGTTTTCTGTTTCTTGAGACAACTTGGGAGATTTGGTTAGCAGTGGCTTAGACATACTCATAGGTTGGGAATGATGCTCAGATTTATGAGTTATGGAAGAAGATTCATGAAACCGAGCAGACGGATATGACTCTTGCGGAGTACTATGCAGGATCGCAAGGGTTGGATTATTGCCAGACAGATTGTGCTGGAGATACTTCTAAGTTTTAGAAGTTGATAGAAGAAGAACTAGTATATGACTCTCTTGCGGATCTCAATATGGAGTTTGATCAGATTCATATATAGGTTTTGGGTGAAGATCTTTTTCCCTCTTTGAGACAAGCTTATTCTTATGTGCAGCAGGAGGAGAGTAGGAGGATTGCCATGCTTCATACTCTTACTCATGTTAGGTCTTCTCTAGCATCTGTACCACAGAGAGAACAGATTCTCTCAGCTTCGTGGTGATGGTAAGAATGGAGAAATGGAGAATGATTTGTTAAAGTGTGACTACTGTGGGAAGACGAAGCACACTAAGGAGCAGTATTGGAAGCTTTACGGTCGTTCATTAAGGGGGCATGGTGGTAATAGGGCTAGTCCTGGGAAGAGACGAGAAAGAAGAGAAAGAGATGATTAGGACATAGGGTTAAGGAGAATGAGAGTAATTAATCTCTCATTTCATTACCCATACTTATATTAACTTATAATAAAGGAACGATTACAATAATGTCCTTAATTGAAATAACCTAATATTCTACATTTTCCCTCAAGTTAGAGTATGGATATCTCTCTTGCTCAACTTGTATACATCGCAATGAAAGATTCTATTACCAAATTCCTTAGTAAATACATCAGCAAACTGTTGAGCTTAAATGACATACAAATCAACCCATCATTGAGCTTCTTCTTAATGAAGTGTCGATCAATCTCAATATATTTTATTTTGTCATGTTGAATCGAGTTGTGAGCAATATTAATGCTGCCTTATTGTCACAATACAACCGCATAGGTTCACAATTAGAGACTCTCAAGTCTTCCATTAAGGTTTTCAACCACATAAGCTCGCAAATACCATGAGCCATGGCCTGGTATTCGGCCTTGGCACTAAATCTAGCCACCATTGCTTGCTTTTTGCTCCGCTAAGTTACTAGATTTCCTCCTACAAAGGTATAATAAACTGTAGTGGACCTTCTATCCTCAATTGAGCTTGCCAAGTCTGTGTTTGTGAAAGCCTCTATTCTTAAATGATCTTAGTTTGAGAACAATATTCCTTTGCCCAAAGATAATTTGAGATACCTCAGTATATGATAGATTGCCTCTTGATGAGGAACTCGAGGACCATTCATGGATTGACTAACAACACTCACTACATATGTTATATCTGAGCGAGTATGAGAGAGGTATATGAATCTCCTAACAAGCCTCTGATATCTGCCTCTGTCAACTTGATCACCTTTATTACTTCTAAGTTTGTAATTTGCCTTAATAGGAGAGTTAGCAGGTCTATAACCTAGCATGTCAGTTTCTTTCAAGAGGTCAAGGATGTATTTCTTTTATCAGATGAAAATGCCTTTATCTGACATGACCTCTTTAATTCCCAAGAAATAATGTAACCCCCCCTCCCCCCCAAAAAAAAAAAAAATCCTTGATCTCAAATTCTTTAGCAAGGCGGACCTTTAGTTTGGACACTTCCTTCACATCATCACCCGTAAATATTATGTCATCAACATAGACTATAGGACTCGAGATCTTACTATCAAACTATGTTCTTAGAGTCTGCTCTTGTCTTAGAGAGTTCGTTAGATTACATACTTTTCGCTCGGTGGCTGACAAAGAAAAAGCTGGAGGGATATCCATGTACACTTCCTCCTCTAAGTCTCCGTGAAGGAATGCATTCTTAACGTCAAGTTGCTGTAAATTCTATCCCAGATTGGCAGCACTAGAATGGATGACACGAATGGAATTCTCTTGGTAGTTAATGTCGTATGTCAGAGTGACCCATTAGCTACCAACCTTACTTTGTATCTATCCACTATACCATCTGTATTTTGTTGGATGGTGAATACTCACCTATAGTCGACTGATTTTTTTCCAGCTAAAAGAGATAGAAGTTTCCAGGTGTCTTTCATTTTCAAGGGCTCTCATTTCTTCTACCATGACTGCTTTTTACTTGAGTTCTGCAAGTGCTTCCGGCCAACTCTGGGGAAGAGTATACAAGATAAAGACGAAGCAAAAGCACGATAGGAGGAAGACAAAGAGTTATAAGAGATAAATTTAGAAATAGGATGTTGGGTACAAGTCCAAACTTTTTTTCGAATAGCAATAGGTAAAGAGATATCATCAACAGGATTGTTACAAGGAGACTCGTTACCTGATAATGGGGAAGAGATCTCAGGGTTGAGTCTGGAGATAACAATTGACTTGGTGGTTTATGAGTGGTGATTTGCTTAGCTTGTCGTCAAGTATAGCATCACAAATCCTCCTAATCCAATCTCCCACACGTAGTTTGCTCCACCTAAATAAGTGTTTCTACTTGAGGCTCCCCCTAACCCAAGCCCTAATTAGGTGTTTCTCCCTGAGGCTCCCCCTGGGGTAAGAGCAAGAATCATCCTATCACATCTCTTCTTCTTCAATGCACTGTTCCCCAGGAGAGATGATGGAGTAGTGGAGAAATATGACTCTTGTCTCATAAAATGTGACATCCATACTAACATACACCTTTTTAGAGTAAAGATGATAACACTTACACCCTTTTTGGGTAGCAAAGTAGCTAATAAAGACACACCGTAACGCCTTTGGATCCAACTTTCCTCCGGTTGTTCGGTAATCATGCACAAAATATACACAACCAAACACGTTAGGAGGAATTGAGTAAAGAGACACTAACCTATGAAGCAACCTTATTGGAGTAGCAAAATCAAGAACCCTCGAAGGTGTGTGATTGATGAGATATGCAGCAGTGAGTACAATATCTCTCAAGAAGATGGAGGTACACCTATAGTGAACATCAAGGAGTGAGCCACTTCAAGGAGATGTTGATTCTTCCTCTTGGCTACACCATTTTGCTCAGGTGTATCGACACAACTAGATTGGTGAAGAATACCATGTTCCGCAAGGTAAGCCCCATATTCGCCCTAAAAGTACTCAGTCCCATTATTAATCCTGAGAACCTTAATCTTGGCATCAAACTAAGTATTAATCAGTTTATGAAAGTTCTTGAAACAAGAAAATACTTCATCCTTACTGTGCAACAAATAAATCCAAGTAACCTGAGTATGACATTCAATGAAAGTAACAAACTATCGATATCCAGTAAGAGAAACAACATGAGAAGATCCCAAACATCAGAATGAACAATAATAAATGAAGCAGGGCTTCAATTATTATTGATAGGATAAGAAGTTCGTATATACTTGACAAATTCACAAGTATCACTAAGAAAATAATATTTATTACACTTTCATCAAAACTGGAAAACCTTTATAATTTTTTTCTGTGATGGATGACTAAGTCTTCTATTGCATTGATATAACTGTTGGAAGGTCACAAACCTAGAAGCTCGAAGTGCTTGAGAAGGTTGATCCTCCAACAGATATAAACCACTATTAGCTCTACCATTGCCAATTGTTTTCCCTATTTTTAGTTCCTGAAATACACAATGAGAAGAGAAGAATGTTACAGAGCAATTTCGAGGCTTTGTAATGTTACTTACTAGGAGTAAGTAGAAAAATTAGAAACATGAAGGACTTAAGATAGAGACATAGACGGAGAACAATTGATGCAACCTTTCCTTGATACAGATGACAATGAGTCATCTGCTATCGTAACTTTGTCTCTATCGAATATGTGAAATAAGAGGAAAAAAACTCAAGGAACCTGTCATATGGTCAGTGGCTTTGGAATTGATGATCCAATGATTAGAAAGAACAAGTGGTTGTAAAAGCAGTGACATGTATACCTGTGTGATCAAAGTTGGAACAACAAGAGTGGAAGCAAATGCAGAGGAAGCATCAAGCCGAGCCATTAGATGCTTGAGAACTTGCATCTCATCTATAGTGAAACTCGCACTGTTAGTACTAGTAGATTAGGCTTAAGTTGTTATATAAGGGTATAACTTAAGTATTTACTAAGGATAACCCTTGCTTGAAGGCACAGTACAACTAAAAAAATTGAATATTGAATTTGAATGCGAAATAATTAAGCATTGAACTCGGATACGTATTAAATTGAAAGCCTAAACTTGCCTTATATTATTTGTCTTTGTGCACTATACATAGTTCTTAAACACGAAATAATCAAACAATGAATATAAAAATGCATTAAGCTGAAAATCGTTTGGTCATTTTTAACGTTATGACTTTAGTGAAATAAAAAGGGTTAAAATGTGGATACTCTGTAAGAAACTTTCAATTTTTCGGCATTGTAGTGAAACTCGCACTATCAGTGGAAATGATGTCCTCACTATAAATTCATCATCACATACACATTTTCAGGGGTTTTCATTCTCAAAAATTATTTAATCCAAGAAAATTTTCATAAACAACATGCTTCATTTAAATCCAACAAAGCAAAGAAAATGATCTAAGGCAAATTTATACGGGGAAGCATACCGCAACAATCACATAAAAAATTGGAAACTTAAACTGAGGGACTTGATCCATGACTACCCAAGGTCTCACTCTCGGACCATGTTAATATAAAACCCACAATCAAGTGGCAATTGATGAAGAAATCTGTCAACCATGTAAATAAGATGTTAGCTTACATCCCCATTCAAGTTATTCTATGCTAAAAAAGTGAGTAAAGAGAATGACATATTAGAATCCATTACCACCAAAAAAAAAAAAAGGTTCTTGAGAAAAAGATTCTTGGAGAACCCATTGATAGAAGTCCAGTATCTCCAACTATGTGTATAGGTAGATAATTCCAAAACAAAGTCACCAAAGGAACTAAGAATTGAAAAAGATGCCACATTCTCTCACAGTATTTGTCTAGAACTAAAGAGTAATTTCAATAAAAAAAAAAATCAAGAACCCGCATATACACAAAGAGAGACAGAGAGGGTGTGCGATAAAAAAGAGCAATTGTGGCTTAAAAATGCTGATTTCAGTACCTGTTAAAGAAGGACACAAACACAAATATTATACAAAAAAAAAAAAAAACACAGTACCTGTTGAAGAAGGACACCTTTGGTTGGGGCAGTATTTTTCACTCTCAGACCATGTTAATATATAACCCACAATCAAGTAACAATTGATGAAGAGATCTGTCAACCATGAAAATAAGCTGCTAGCTTACATCCCCATTCAAGTTATTCTATGCTAAAAAGTGAGTAAAGAGAATGACATATTGGAACCCATTACCACCAAAAAAAAAAAAAGTTCTTGAGGAAAAGATTCTTGGAGAACCCATTGATAGAAGTCCATTATCTCCAACTATGTGTATAAGCAGATAATTTCAAAACATAGTCACCAAAGGAACTAAGAATTACAAAAGATGCCACATTCTCTCACAATATTTGTCTAGAACTAAAGAGTAATTTCAATAAAAAAAAAAAATTAAGAACTCGCATGCACACAAAGAGAGACAGGGAGGGTGTGTGATGGAGGAGCAATTGTGGCTTAAAAATGCTGATTTCAGTATCTGTTGAAGAAGGACACAAACACAAATATTATACAAAAAGAAAAGCACAGTACCTGTTGAAGGACACCTTTGGTTGGGGTAGTATTTTTCTTAGGCATTTTGACGAACACTTCATGTGCAGTGTGCGTGTGTGGGTGGGTGAGCAGTGTGCTGATGTCTAGTGCGCGTGAGAGAGAGAGGAGGTGGTGATTGAGGAGAGGGAGAAACAAAAAGAGGGGCCACTGATTAAAATGGAATTGGAAGGAAAACACAGACTGAGAAAGCATTTAAGCTTTGAAAATTGAGAGATGGAACTCACCCACTCGGTGAGTTCACTCTGTCTCTCTCTCTTCAAGTTGATCAAATTGAATGAGTAGGGGCCACTGATTATGGGCACTTCGTTTCTAGAACTTCTTGCTCGCAAAACTCACGGACACACTGCTCTTGTTTCATGTGAGCTCATCTTAGAGCTTGTAGGCTGACCCAAAAATACCTTTCTTTTATGCTAGTCCGACGACATCTCCAGTGAGAGAGAGAAAGGTGGGGAGGAAAAGAAGAAAAAAAAATTAAAAGATGGGTGAAAGAGGATGGGATGGAGAGGTGAAAAAGGATAGGATGGAGAGGTCTCAAAGAGAGGGAGGGGGCTGACAACTGCGTTTGTCAGGCGCTGGGTGTATAGAGTAACGTTAAGAGGGAGGTGATGGGTATGATAAGATGGGTTTGAGGGGAAAATGTGTGTAGGATAAAAAGTCAAATGCTCTTCTGTTTTATTATATAGATATTTTAGCACACCCCTCATGTGATGGCTAGATTTTGGGTCTAAAACGTGAAAATCTTTTAATAATTAGGTGGCAGTGAGATTCGAATATAAGACCTCCTGCTCTGATACCATGTTGATAAAATTCAAATGCTCTTCTGTGTAGGATAAAATTTCAAATGCTCTTCTGTTTTATAATATAGATATTTCAACACGCCTATTATGTGATGGCTAGATTTTGGATCTAAAACGTGAAAATCTTTTAATAATTAGGTGGTGGCGAGATTCGAATATAAGACCTCTTGCTCTGATACCATGTTGAAATTAAGGTTTAGGGTTTAGAGTGAAGAACAGACAAGAGAAAAAAGAAGACAGAGAAGATTAGCAAATAGGATTAAGGAGAATGAGAGTAATTATACTTGGGATCATGTTTAGCTACGGTAACTAGGTTGTTGGGTGTTGTTAGGTATATCCCATTAAAATTCTTCCAAATGGAACTGTGGATCGTTTCAAAGCTCATTTGGTTGCCAAAGGATATACTTAAACCTATGGTGTTGACTAGACCATCTTTTTGGTTGCTAAAATCTCTTTTGTTAGAGCTTTAATTTCACTTGCGGCTAATCTTGACTGGTATTATTTTAATTGTGTCAAGAATGCTTTCCTACTTGGTGATCTAATAAAAGAGGTATACATGGAGTAACCACCTAGGTTTATTCCTCAGGAGTAGTATTAGGGCTGTATGTGCAAACTCTGGGCTGTATTTCAGAGATAATGTTAGAGTTTGGTCTTTATAGGTGCCAAACAGATGAATCGGTATTTCATTTACGAACTAGTGCTGGTAATATCTTGTTGTTTATATTGATGATATTGTGATTATGAGTGATGATTTTGTGGGTATTACAAAAGATAAATAATTTTTATAGCACTAGTTTCATACCAAAGATTTAGGTAAACTTAGATATTTTCTTGTTATCGAAGTTGCTAGATCTAAACAGAGCATTAGTCTATCCTAGAGAAAATATGAGCTTGATCTTTTGGAGAAAACATGATTTTTAGGTGGTCAACTTGTATACATCCTTGTGGATCTAAATTATAAACTCTTAGGGACTGAGGGTGAATATTTCTTTGATTCTAGATGGTCCCGCTGCCTGGCTGGAAAGTTGAATTACCTCAACATTACTCAACCAAACATCTCATATGCTATGAGTGAGGTTAGTCAGTTTGTGGAGACTCCTCGAGTACCACATTGAGATACTATCATTCCAATTATTCACTATTTCAAGCGAGCTTTTGGACTAGGATTGTTGTATCAATCGCATGGGTATTTTCAGTTGGAAGGGTTCATAGATGCAGATTCGTCAAGGGTCTTCTTCAGATAGACGATCTACTATAGAATATTGAACCCCTATGAGAGGTAATCTAGTCTCATGGAAGAATAACAAGCAGACAATGGTAGCACAATCTAGTGCGGAGGTTGAATACAGAACAATGAGTCACACATGTAGTGAGTTAACATGACTAAAATATTTTCATCGGGAAATCAGTTTTCTAGATCAAACTCCGTTTCAGTTGTTTTGTGATAATCAATTGACTGTTCATATAACTTCTAATTCTGTATTTTATGAACGAACGAAACACATTGAAGTTAATTTTTACTTTGTTCGAGAAAAGGTGTTGCGTGGAGAAATTATCACATCATTTATCAAGTCTGAGGATTAACAACTTGTTGATATGTTTACTAGGTCCTTGAGTAGTACTTGTTTGAGAGATATTTGTTTCGAGCTGGAATGGATTATATGATATTTACTCACCAGCTTGAGGGAGAATGTTAGAATATAAGAATGCCACTATTGTAATAAGTATACCCCTTAAGGGGTATATATGTCTTTTCTTTATTATATATATATATTTTTTGGTGGAGTGGAGAGAAGTGATGCATACTTTTTCAGTTTACTCTAGTTTTCATTCTCCAAATCCTAGCCTCCACCCACATTTACAGTTTTTGTGTTGTAGGGTTAAAATAGATATTGCAATGGGAGTGTAATGGACAATAATGGAATTGAATTTGATTATTAAACAGACCCAACTGACTTTATGAGAAACTACGAAAGACGGTTTTGAGAAGTGACCTGAGCTGGATTCTCTCAATGTGAATTCCAAAGATGCAATTATTGTTCTAGTAAAAAAAATGAATTCACCAAACAGTTTGTAGTTTTGGTAAATGTACTTTTTGGCCTTAAAAGACGATTTGTAGTGTGCACCAAAAGAAACCTAAGTCAAAAGTAAACACAACTTACGACATCTATGTTAATGCTCTGACCTTGACTTATTTTCTGTCATTCCCCCTTCTTGGTTTCCTTCCATGGGTTGAAAGCAAGTTGTCTTTGTGTATGTTTGCTGATGGTCTTGTTTTCAAAATTGATGAAAATCATTCACTAGACAATACAATTAAACTGAACATTGTTAAAAATATATACTCGGTACATTTGTGAGCTTTGTCATTCTTTTTTATTATTTTATTTTGTTGTTTAACTTTTCTTCTTTATCTCTCAGCTTAGGGACTGGAAAAGAGTCAGAAGAAAATAATTTGCTGCAACTATTATCAGATGCTTGCCTAGTTGTTGATGCTTTGGAGCCATCTGTGAGGGAAGATTTGGTGAAGAATTTTTGCAGTAGGGAGCTTACTTCATATCGACAGATCTTTGAAGGAGCTGGTCTGTCTGATTTGGAACTTTTTTATTGAATTTATTTTTTCAGTAGTACATATAGTCAAGGATCAAAATTTTATTTCGGTGTATTGTTTCGGTCACTTAGGAAACGAAAACGTTTTGACCCGTTTCGAAAACATAATAAAAAATTTAAAAATTATTTTTCTAAAACATTGATTTAAATATATCAAAATATCTTGAAATTCCTTGAAACATTCCAAAACAATTGTACAAATGCATTGAAATATTATAATACATCTCAAAATATTATGAAATACCTCGAAATTAGAATTTTGATTCCATCACTGATTTGTTTCAGTCTCCTTGGAAATGGAAACGTTTCAGACGTTTCGACCATTTTAAAACGATATTTTGATCCTTGCATATAGTTTACTTGATGTCCTTGATTGTGAAAGTTTTTTTACATTTGCTATTCCATTAGAACTAGCAAAGTTGGATAAAACAGAAAGGAGGTATGCTTGGATCAACCGTAGATTAAGATCAAATGAAGAAATCTGGAAAATTTTTCCTCCTTCGTGGCATGTTACTTATTTGCTCTGTATACAGTTCTGCAAGTTGACGAGGTTTGTCATCTATTCATCTTCAGATTTAGACATTCTTCTTTTCTTAACAAATATAATTATCATGGTTGAACAACCATGTGTTCAAAAAATGTTATTAGTTTTGTATGCAGTCCTACCCCATCTAGCAACCTGCATTGATAACCTTGTGGCCCCATGGCCATTGGATCGTGTTATTATTTAGTGACTAAATAACTATAATTTCCTATCAGTGTGATTTGCGATGACTGTGTCGGGAATTAATACAGTTTTACCCTCATATTGTTTATGAAGTTTTGATGCTGCAATCTTATAATAAGAACTCAAAGTGGTCTATCAACTATGCTTCCTGCTGATGCTAATGCATACCACATGGAGGATAAGACTGATCTTGTCACCATGATGTAACAAATGACGGATAAGAATTTTTATTCTTATAAATGAAATGTTGGACTTTGAAAGTTAATGTTACAAAGGGGTTCACTTGATATTCTGGGCTCACTTCTTATTCTGCTTGTGAGGATGTCAATCGTATTTCGTTAACCTGGTTGGATTAAAAGTACTATCTTACAATTGCTTTATCACTTCAAAAACTTTTGCGACTGTTTTGCCTGGTTCTTTGTTTTTTAGGTCACAACTTCTGGAGATTCTGGAAAATCTGAAAGAAAAACCAGATGTTGGAACACTGTTGCTGGTAAATGTAAATCTTAAGTTAAATGTTTTTTCTCCAATTTTTGCAGTCAAAACTATTCATGGAACCTGGTTTTCATAAATTTTAAGCATTTTATACGTTTCTTAAGATCAAATTTTACCTAGTTGTGACGGCCTAGGACTTCTTGAAACCAGAGGATGTATGGTTCAAGATTGTGGGGCCTTATTCCAATTCCCTGGGACTAGCTTCATTTATCCTTTTCTTAGTGCTGCTGGATATAAGACCATGCACTGGCGGTTCTAGGGTTGGGGCAACGGGTGCAATTGCCCCCATTAGAATCTTGAAAAAAATTGGGACATATTTAATACTTTGGATTATTATAAGTTTTTTGAACTTTCCCCATTAAGAAATTTGCAAACAATTTAAGGGTAGTTTTTTATTTTAAAAAATAAGCTAATTTTTTTGTTAATAAAAAATTAGAGTTAAACTTCTCCCATATTACACAATCTTATTAGCTTCATCCAATTTGGAATTGATTTTTTGTATGAGATTTCAAATATTTTTTTGGTGATTGATAAGTTTATTTTGATTGATTGCTTTGGAGCTCCCCCATGTCTGCTTGGAGCCCCCTCTGTATAGATGTAAATTTATTGACTTGGAAAATTTTGAGGATACAAGATTTTTGTGTTATTTTTTTGTTGTTGTCTTTTAATACATGTCTTGTGTGTACGAATTTAATACATATCTCGTGTAAAGGAATTGCATCCCACTTGGCAAATGTATAATGAAACTATAGTGATACAAAAATGCTATGAACATATATTTTTGGGAACAAATGATAGCATTATGATTTAATTTGTTGTTGAATTTTTGGTTGCATTCACTGTAGAAAAATCCTATCTGTGCCCCTGGGACCATTGTTTCTGATATCATATAGCAACGCAATCATACAGACAACATCCCTCTTATTCGTCCACTTTCTGTGCACTGAAATTTAGCTCAATCCAAAGCACTCTCTTTCATTTAACCATTGGCGATTGCTGAATATAGCCATGTCCACTGCAGGCCCATCGACTTTTGTTCTCGAATTTTCCTGTTTCTTTCTTCTCTGTGAAGGCGAAAAACATCACATCAAGAAGACTGTACAGGAACCCTCATTAGAATGATATTGATCACATTAGTGTCAACTAAACTAGCTCTTCAAATAAGTTTTCTTGCTTATTCTCTCAACAAATAGAGGAAAAGTAGGAAAAACTAGTTTATTTTTCTGGTGCTTTTCTACAATGTGTGTCGCAATTGTCATAATTTGCAACAGGCAGATTAACAGCAGAAACGCCTCCCTCAAAATTTTCAGTGGCACCATTTTCTACATACTCTTAATCATTAATCTTTGAAAACTTGAACTGGGGGGAAGAAGGGGGCACATGCCTAAAAGGTCCTAATATTAGGTTCAGCTTAAGTAATTGCTGTAAAAGCTGGTATAGTTTAAGGAAAACTTATGCTATTCAATACTGCACTGAACTTTCATACTAATCCAGATAGCATGTTTCATTTTTGATTCAGTTTTACATTTGTGATAGTCTCAAATTTTGGTAAATATGCACAGGCACTACAGAGAACTTTAGAATTCGAGGAAGAGTTAGCAGAGAAATTTGGAGGTGGCACCCGTGACAGAGAAATGGGGACTGACATCGAGGACATTGATAGAGGGGAAAATAATAGTCAAACTGTACTAGATATTCGAAAGAAATATGAGAAAAGGCTTGCTGCCCACCAAGGAAGTCGAAATGAGGTAGGTGTTACTGGTTTGTAATTTAGTTAAGCATTTCACAACATTATAGGTGATGGTATTGCTCATATTTGGTAGGCCATGGTGCCTTATGATTTTGTCTTGTTAGCAGAAAGATGGACACAAGGATTTGTCAGTGCCTGGAGCAGGGGTATGACTTTCTATGCTTTTGGTTCTTCTGAAGAATAGTATGCCTGTTGTATTTATCCCCAGACCCATTGCGTCATCATAGTTGAAGTAAATACATTTGCAGCTAGCTCAAGGGGAATAGAGAAAAAAAGTGGGGGTAGGGGTTTAAAATAGTATGCATCATCTCTCTTTATTAGTTGAATGGTAAGCTACACCCTATTCAATTACGTTTGTTAAGTTATAAATTGTAATGGTATTTGCTTACAACTTGTGCATCCATGAATTCCATATGGAGAAATATGTGAAGAGATGACTGTATTTGGCAAATCATTCAAAAGACATAAATTGTTTGTTAACATGTGCTTGTGCTGGGCCTGATCTCCGACATATTTACTGCGGTACCTATGTCGTCATTGTTATGATCTTCTTATAAGCAAACTTAATTTAGGCCATTAGCTTGGCTCTTGTTCCAAATTTTAAGACAACAAAACTAATTGCCACATATTAAATTGTATTAACTGACTTGGCAGTTCAATTTTCATGGGATTATTTCATCTTGCTTTGAACCTCACTTGACGGTATATGTAGAACTAGAAGAGAAAACTCTCATGGAGAATCTGGAGAAACTTGTTCAGGTAAATTGGGTGTACCACTCCATTTTCCATGCATGATATCATCTCTCTGTGCTTTTGTGTCACGTAATACTATGCACTTTATATATCAGGAAGAGACATGGGATATTGAGGAAGGAAGTCAAACTAATATTTTATCCAGTAGCATGCAGGTACACCACTAGATCTCATAAGTGGGAAGCTGTGCTTTTAATAAATATAAAGCAGATGATTTTAATAGCTATACCCATTGCAACATGCTTATACACATGCAGACACACTTGGTTCAAAGCATCAGTTGACATTCATATGACTCTGCTGAATCGAATTAGCATTTTCTATTCTGAGAACGATACATGTTTTGTTTAAACCATGAGTCGAGTGTCAGACTCATGGTTGACACGGAGGCATCTCGGACGACTCACCCTTAACCTCTTTGCGTTGCCGCAATATGACATCAATTTGTCGCCATTCCATTCTTCTTCTCTGTAGTATTTTGTATGTATTGTCCAATAACGTTCCACAATGGATGTGTCTTAGAGTGCCTCCTAATTCGATTGCTGATACCGCGATGGGTACTCTGTTAAAGTTTAGTGCCATATTTGATCCTCAGACTGATGTGCGCATTCTGTGTAGAATTTGAGCTCTGCTGGACATGTTGTAAGCCTATGTGTTGGGTGTTCTTTAGAACCTATTGGGTTCGACATGATCTAGGTTGGAATCAAGTGGGACCTTAAAGGTTTCAAACCAACTTTCGCCTTTCTTCTTTTTTTGTATTTTTGTTTTGTCAAAGGAAGCTAGCATACACCTTCTAAGGGTGTTTTAGGCTTATAGTAAAGAGTACCCATGTATTATCTATTGGTATTTTTCTGAAGTGAACCTGATTTAAGAGGATGAGGGGTGACTTTGTCAAACCTGGTGTTCTATGACTCCCTTTTCCAAATTCTTTGAACATTTTTGAAAAGAAGCCTACGAGATACTTTTTAGATTGCTTTAAATGCTTTAGATAAAGATTACCTGGATCGTGAGTCACTTTAGTACGTTATACGGGTTCGGGTACATGGTACGACACTTTCTGAAGTACATTGTACGATAGGGATAGACTTAACTAGTATGGTATATATAATTATAAATCTATGTACATGTAGTTAATTAATATGTATTTTATATTTGTTTTATATGTACAATTTGAGATCGTAAATTTTGGTGATCTAAATTGTGAACCCATCCCATTTGGGATCTATGTACCTAGATTGTGGGTCATCAGGGGTTTAATGAACTCTGGTAACAATATCTGTTATGTGTTTAAATATTCTAACAAATGTTATAATTGAAATTGAGGCCAATTTGAATTGATGTTAATTAATCCTTCTTACTGCTCTAAGAAGTAGTAGGTAAGTTCGCTAGGAGTCGAACCCGTGACAGTTTGTACCCAAAACAAACACGGTGTCAAGCTGCTCCACAACCCTTCAATTGGTACTAACTTTGTTAAATAAGGAATCTGAACTCGATGCCCCATTTCTAGTTTATTTTGGAAAATGATTATAGTGTCCTTTATTAAAATATTTAGGTCTAAGACATAAAATTTATAGGCTATTGAGAAATTTCAATATATGAGCTATGCATCGAGAACTTGCTATAGTATAGGAAATTTCTATCTTGTTAAATATGTAATGCTTGATATGAATATCGTTTCTTCTAGTTTTTTCACTATCTTCAATTTTTTTTGCTGTTTCATGAAGGTCTTTTTGATCATCAGGAGAAGCTTAAAGCGCTGCAGCGCTTTGACCAAGAACCAAACTTTATTTAATTTGTTCAAGGTGCAGTTCAATTTTGTATCATTCAACTGTGACTGGTTTGTCTAACGTACTTTCTTGCAGAATATTAGAAGCAAATGGGTGGATTGTTGTATAGTTAGTAACTTACAATCCCTTGCCATTAAAAAAAATTATTATCTTTTGAAGAATTCAACAGCAAATGGGAACGTTGACTCCACTTAGCCTTGAGGGCAGAAGCATGTGGCACACTGCTTTCTATGTATTATCTTTGAGTGCTCATTTGTTATGTTATGTGTTATTTTATATAAAAAAAAATTTGTTATTTTATAGACTAAATGTAGTTTGTACTTTGTGATTAAATATAAAAGTTGAGTGTAGCTGTGTAACCTAACACAGTACTCTCTTCCAATATTCTTTCTTCTTCTCTTCCCTAAACCCTAACGACCTCATAATCTAATTTGGTATCAAACTTCAAATCTATCGAAAAATCATCGAAAATTCATCGTTGCAGCAAGCAGTGACTAACGCCAATATTTTGACGTCACCACCCAGTCTTTTAGAATTTTTCGAGACCATCTGTACTGACTTGTTCTCCTGAGCATCAAGGTTATTTTTGTGAAATTTTTCGATGCCATCTGATTGACTTTGTGATTTTTTTAATGTTTTTTTTTTGGGAATTTTTGGCTTAAATTTCAGAGCAGTTTTCTTGATGCAATCTAATGCTTGGATCTTGGTTTCTCTTATTTGATAGGGTGTGATTAGGGCAGATCTTGAATGCCCATAGCCCTTTTTTGCTATTTGGATCGATTTGAGGAGTTTTTTTGACTCCTAGGTATTTTAGCCCTTTGGTTGTGGGTTTGTTCTTGTGCCTGTTTCTTGCTTTTTCTACACAGGAAGTTGTTTAGACTTCTGTTGGGTTTTGTTGATGCTACACAAAGGCTGTATGACCACTATGGGGGCTACTATTTAGGTTTTGTTGCTGCGACACAAGGGTTATACAACCACTATTGGAGTCATTTTTCAGGTTCCCTTGATTATTGAGTTGTGTTTTTGGGATTACTTGTTATCTCTTGTTGAATATACTGAGCAGGTATTCAGAAGGGAGTCTAACCTCTAGTAATTTCACTCAAGATGAGATGTAGACTCTTCGGCGTCTAATGACTCGCCTTGATGTGTCATCTGCTACATCTCCTAATTCTATCTCTTCTTCCAACTTTGGTCATACAGGTTCATTTTCTTGTATGTTTATTGCGTCATCCTCAGATAATTGGATAATAGATTCTGGAGTCATTGATCATATAATAGGTTTTTCTAGTCTTTTCTCTACATATTCTACTTGTTCTAGTAGGGATAAAGTTAAGGTGGCATTTGGATCTTTATCCTCTATTTCTGGGAAATGTTCAATTAATTGTTCTCCCTTTTTATATCTCTCCTCTGTTCTTCTTGTTCCCAATTTATTCCCTAATTAATTGTTTGTTAGTAGTATTACTCAATCCTTAAATTGTTCGGTGACTTTTTTTTTTTTACTCATTGCATCTTTTTCAAGAAATGAAACAAGAAAAAACGATTGACAGTGGTAGAGTACATAGTGTCTTTATCTTTTAGATGTTGAAGCTTCTTTGCAGTCTATCTGTCAAGTTTTTTGGGCAGTGTTCTAGAACATTTTTTTCCTAGTTTAGCAAAACAGTGCAGTAGACAATCTTTTGTTTGTGATGCTTGTGAACAAGGATTGAAATGTTGTGTCGGTTCCTCCAAAACGTTTCGGATTTTCAACACACCAAACGAAATATGGCTTGAATCCCAAAATTCTAAAGTTTCAATCGAAACATCACTATGTCCGACCGTTTCGGTCAAAACAGTACAGTTTTAACGAAACATTCGACAACACTCTAGGCCAAAGTGTTCCAAGCCCAAAAAAAAGGGAAAAAACAGAGATTACATGTACACTGGTTCAGGTCTTCCAAGTAAAAAAAAAAAGTAGACATAAGAGAGAAAGGCATACCCAAACGAAATCGAAGAGAGAGAGAGAGAGAGAGAGAAAGACACATACAGACTATACAAAAAAGTTTAAGGAGAAGAGTTCAGTAGCTTACCTCTTTGAGTCTAAATTTGAGCAAATCTAGCCCATATTCACGCAAATCTAGGGCTTAGGACCTAGATCTTCATCGCTGCAAGCTACGACCCACGAGCTACTAGGTATTTTCTTTTTCTCTGTCTCTGTCTGTGTTCGTGGGTGAGAGAGAGACACGACTGACTCTTTGAGAGTCTTTTGGTTTTTGGCTTTTGTATTTTTTTTGTTATAACTATGAAAAATTACATTTAATACTCCTCTGCATTATAACTTTTAATTTTTAAGCATACGTAAGTACCATTAATTTCATTTAATACACTTCATTATTTTTTTTTCTTTTTGTAATTATTCTTTTATGTTATTATTATTTATTAAATTGATATATTAAATAACTGCAAGTCATTTTATTAATTATACCTTATTTGTTAAATATCTAGAATTAAGCATTTATGTGTGTACAAATTGTGTATACAATGATTTTAATATTAGTGAAATAGTATTATTTATTAATTTGAAGACGCAATTTAAATTAATAGATTAGTATTATTATAATATGCTCCACAAATTAGTTTTATAATAACATGCCACACGAAGTGTTAATATTATTAATTACTAAATTAGTATTATAATAAAATAGTATTATTTTTTTAAATAATATTTTAATTTAAAAGTGTTATACATGTCATATTTAAAGTGATTTTCACCTCATTTTAATTTTTTTTTGTCCTCCAATTTAAATTTATTCTTGTATAAATGGATGTTAACTTAATAAATATGTTGAATTAATCAATTATTAAGCTTATCTTTATAAATAAATTGATTGTATTTGTGTTTTCACATATTTTCATATTTTTTCTGCGTTTTTGAAACGTTTTCGTTTTTGAGCTGACTGAAACAGTACTTTGAAACAATATTTCGATCCTTGCTTGTGAATTTTTCAAGCATAAATGTTTATCTTATCTTAATACTTACCATAGAAGCACTACACCTTTTGTCATTATTCATTCAGATGTAAGGGATTCTCGTGTTGTGTCTACTTCTAGATATCGTCGGTTTGTTATCTTTACTGATTATTATTCTCGTCTTACTTGGGTTTACCTAGTATGCTATAATGGTGCAATTTTCTCATACTTTAGATCTATTCATAAAATACTGAGTACTCAGTTTGATGTCAAAGTTAACATTCTTCGAAGTGATAATGAAATTGAGTATATTGATAGAATATTTCGTTCTTATCTCAATGAAAATGACATCCCAAGCAAAATGGTGTTGTTGAGAGAAAAAATTATCATCTTTTTGAGGTTGCTCACTCATTGATGTTTACTATGAGTGTTCCTTAATCTTTCAAGGGGGGATGTAGTTGTTACTGCTGCTTATCGTATTAATCGTCTACCCTCGAATGTCCTTTAGTCTAAGTCTCCTACCAAGTGTCTTTCTAACTCTTTTTCCATTCCTTCTATTTCTTTCCTTTATCCTAAAGTTTTTGGGTGTGTGTGTTTTGTACATGATTATAGATCCTCTAGGAAAAAACTTGATCTTAGGGCTATGTGATGTGTTTTTGTTGGTTACTCTGCCACCCAAAAAGGACATAAATATTATCATTTAGAGTCACAGAAAATGTATCTTAGCTTGGATGTTACCTTTTGTGAATTTGAGTCCTTCTCTATTACCCAGACATTTCTTTAGGGGTAAAATACTATTATAGGGAAAGAGTTGTTTTGTTAGGAGCCACTTCTTCAACTGCATGTTCAATGGAATGTAATTTAGGGGGAGCAACAACTTATAGAAAAAAAAAAGTGATGCTAGTGATCCACATGGTGTTCATCTTCATAAATATAAAATGAAGACTTATTCTCGGCATCAAAAAGTATATATTACTCGTGCTACCGCATCAGTCGGATTCCTCAACTCTAGTTCTATCTTCCACTGATTTATCAGGTAATAAACCTTTAGATGTTACTCCTATTATTGATATTCTAGTTGTTGATGACTTTGATCTTCCTATTGTAGTCAAAAAGGGTCTTAGAGCTTGTCCTCAACATTCTATCTCTAATTTTGTCTCTTATGATTCTCTGTCTCCATCCTATCGTATTTTTGTTTCCTCCTTATCTTTTATGTCCTTTCCTTAGGTTGGAATTTTCTATACCTAAAGGCACTATGCAAACATAAATGCATGAAAACTCTAAAAGTTTAAACTAAATTTACAATAAATTCCTTTAAATTAAAATTTTTCCCAATTTAATCACAACCCACAACATCCATATTCCACCAAATATAAAAATACTCAACTAATTTCACCTGACATATCCCAAAAAATTAGCAAAACATTCTACCTAGCAATCTAACCAACAAAAATGAGCAATATAGCATGGACATGGTTTTAACATAAAGGTATCTCAAATATTCAAGCTTGATTCAATCAAAGATCAAAATACATACACAATAAAACCTATTGATCACTCTGTGGCTATGTGCCTCTTATTCCAGCTTTCATATTTGACAAAAAA
>CAUOFW020005720.1:0-26255 GCA_963454935.2 Ilex paraguariensis | reverse complement strand
ATATCACATCAAAACAGACAAACCGCACGCTATTGCTGACACGTGCGCTTTGGGAAGCAAACAATTAATTGCACCCTTCTGTTGACGAGACCGCATTCAATGCGGTAAGGTTCGGATATGAAAGGCAATAAATGCTCCTATTACAGAGCATTTATTGCATCCTTCCCGAAAGGAGCATATTGTACCGTCGGCGTCCCGACGACTCAACATTGATTGCTCGGGACCCCGAGCAGTCAATTAGAGAAGACATTCCTCATCAAATCAATACACACGCTACAGTGCCTGATGATCACCTACTGACCACACTGACAGCAATCATGAGCTTCTAAGGTATAAATACCCTCCCAAAAAGGCAAAGGGTATGCAATCAAAACTCTCTACTACGAAATATCCTTCTCAGTGTTTTCTCTCCTTCCTCTCTCTCATTCAAAGACTGACTAGACCGTCGGAGGGGATACGCCGGAAAACACTCCGGCGCCCTTCTAACTTGTTCTCTTTTGTCCCAGGAAATACCTTTCGCACGTACAGGATTCGTTCCTCCTTTCCCAGGATCGTAGCTGTTTCGAGCAGTGTGTTTGGCCACTCAACCGGCTCACCCAAGTTCACCAGGGGAGAGATCTGTTCCCAATATTTTATATATATCGTGCAGGATCAAGCCCGCACAATCTGGCGCCGTCTGTGGGAAACGAGTAGTTTTCCTAATCTTTTCTCTAAAAAGAACAGTGACCATGGTGAACACCAGACAGAAAGGGAAAGGACCCCACCAACGGAGTCATGAGTTGCAAGCTCCCTGCCATCACGGAGGGAGGGATCGCACCAGTACGATTAAAAGTGCCTCTACTCGGTCAAGGGGGGTAACCCCTCAAACCAGTATGGGGATCAGGTCAGGAGGATCAGCCCCCTTGGCCCGTCAGCTGGCAGAGGTGATTGAAGAGAAATTTGGCGATAGATTACGTCAGCTGGAGAAGGACAATGTAAACGTCCTTAGCCGGCTCGACGAGTTTGCTGCCTCAGGCGGAGGGTCGAGGGATTCATTCCTCTCCCGAGGACTCCCCGTCCATGAGGCGGAGACAAAGGATCTAAGGAACCACCTGGATCACAAAGCAGAAAGCTCCAGGGCCCCGAAGCGACCCAAAGCCGGCGAATGCCATCTTGACAACCATTCCAGGAAAGCAAGGCCATTGGCCCTGGACGACCTCCGGCGAGGTTTATCCAGACGGAGGAAGGGAGATGAATCCGAGGAGGACTCAACCCAATCTACACGACGCCCAGGAAACGAGGGGCTTACCGACGAACCCAGAGACTTCAGGAGGCATCCCGTAAGGGAAGAAGTAGATCTCAGAGCCCGATTAGACTCCAGAAGAAAGGGCAAGACGATCCAGGACGAGGCCGAGGACGAAGTCATGCAAACACCCTTCACGAGGGAAATCAGTGAGATGGACGTCTCAAGAAAGTTCGTCGTGCCACGGTTCAAGACCTATGATGGGCGATCTGATCCCGATGCCCATATCAGACAGTATAAGCAGATGATGTCCCTCTATCATTCGGACCAACGGTTTCTATGCCGGGTGTTCCCTATGAGCTTGGGGGACTCCGCGATGAGGTGGTTCGAGGCGCTTCCCCCAAACAGTATTGGGTCCTGGAAAGAATTGACAAGGCAGTTCCTAACCCGATTCATCACGGGGAGTAAGCGCCCAAAGGACATTGGATCACTGCTGACCCTCAGGAGGAGGGAATCCGAGACTCTTCGCCAGTACGCCATCCGATACTGGGAAGAAGTCAATGAGGTCGAGGGATGCTCGGAGGTCATGGCAGCAGCATCATTCCGGCTCGGCTTGGCGAGGGACACGGACCTGTACCGATCCCTGACCAAAAAGACTCCCTCGGATATGGGGGAACTGATGGCCCGAATCAACAAGTACTCAAGGGTCGAGGACGAGATGGGGAGCAACAAAGGCCGAGCCCTCCAACCCAAGAGAAAGGAAAAAGAGCACGAAGATATTCCCCGGAAGGGATTGCTACCCCGTCCAGGGGGTTCGTCCAGAGGAGTTCACACCGTCTTCAAGGAACCCATCTTCAGGTTGCTCCATAAAATCAAACACGAGCCGTTCTTCAAATGGCCGCCCAGGATGCAAAGCGACCCTCCACCCGTGATCAAACAGTAAGGTGTTATATCACCGGGATGTCGGGCATCGCACCGAGAGCTGCAGGGTGTTCAAGTCATTCTTGGAGAGCTTAGTCCGAGATGGATATCTGAAAGAATACATAGAGCCTAGGCCAGAAGAGAAACGAGCCCATGCCCCGACCGAGGAACCAAACAACGTCATAGACGTCATCCATGTGTGTCCACTGGAGCGCCCCACGTCCAAAGAGCTCGAATCCGACCTCAAGAGGGTAGCTTTTACCAGAAAGGTAGCCGAAGGAGGTGTGGGGCCATCAAGCAAAAGGGCCAGGATGGGTGAGCTTGGCATTACGTTCTCTGACGCGGATTTGACGGGCGTGGTGATTCCTCATAACGACGCCCTTGTCTTAACCCTGAAGATAGGGAAATTCGATGTCAAGAGAATCTTGATTGATTCAGGGAGTTCCTCGGAGGTGATGTACTTCGAGACTTTGAAGCGGATGGGTTTTGGCCCCAAAGACTTGACCAAAATCAGGACACCCCTCATCGGGTTCAACGGCTCTTTCGCCTTGCCCGTGGGGAAAATTACATTACCGGTCGCCACTGGTCCCTTCGTCATCGACACAGAGTTTGTGGTGATCGACACGGACTCCCCTTACAACGTGATTATGGGTCGAACATGGCTACACGCTTTGGGAGCGGTACACTCCACTCTCCACCAAAAGTTGAAGTTCGCCACGCCAGAGGGCGTCATGGAGATCCGGGGAGATCAAGCGTCTGCGAAGAACTGTTTTTATTCGGCCGTCCGAGCCGGGGCGTCCAGCCAGGAGAAGGGGCGAGCACCGGAAGAGATCATAGAAAAATAGCAATTACAGTCCGGGCGTCCGGGGATGGATGACCCCCGGGTAGACCCAGCGGAACGGTCGGTTGAAGACCTCCGGAAGGTGCCCTTGGTAGAAGGAGAAGAAGAGAAGTATTTCCTAGTTGGGACCTCGATGCCCGCAGCCGAACAGGAGGAGATGATCAGGTTCTTAAGAGGGAATACAGACGTGTTCGCCTGGAACGAAATGGAAATGACAGGAGTAGACCCCGAAATAATTACTCACAGGCTGCATGTTGACCCATCTCACAAGCCAGTAAAGCAGAGGCCACGACGTATGGCCCCGCATCACACCAACGCGGTCAATGAGGAAATAGACAAACTCCTGAGAGCTGGCGCCATTCGAGAGATACAGTTCCCAGAATGGCTGTCCAATACAGTATGTGCAAAAAAGAAAGGGGGGAAATGGCGTGTCTGCGTGGATTTCACAGATCTAAACAAGGCATGTCCCAAGGACGACTACCCCCTGCCGAAGGTGGACCAGCTGGTAGATGCCACAGCCGGATATGAACGAATGGACTTCCTGGATGCTCGAGCAGGATATCATCAGATCCCTCTTTATGCCCCGGACCAAGAAAAAACGGCGTTTATCACTCCGAAGGGAGTTTATTGTTATAAAGTGATGCCATTTGGATTGAAGAACGCCGGGGCAACATACCAAAGATTGATGAATCGGATGTTCAAGAGGCAGATCGGCAACACCATGGAGGTCTACATAGACGACATGCTGGTAAAAAGCAAACGGAGTGGTGATCATCTTACAGACTTGGCGGATACCTTCTCCACTCTCAGGGAGTATGGGTTGAAGCTGAATGCAGCAAAGTGCGTCTTCGGAGTGGAGTCGGGAAAATTCCTCGGGTATCTGGTTAGTCAGCGGGGAATCGAAGCCAACCCAGATCAGATTAAAGCAATCCTGGATATCCGAAGCCCTCGCACTGTCCGAGAAGTCCAGAAACTCACAGGGATGCTGGCTGCACTTAACCGATTTGTCTCACGCTCCTCGGATAAATGCAAACCCTTCTTTGGAGCAATCAAATGTGCTGGGAAGAGTATGTGGAGCCAGGGGTGCGAGGACGCCCTGGCTGGGATCAAAGAATACCTGAGGACTCTTCCGACCCTATCCGTCCCCATCCAGGGGAGATGCTGTTCCTATACCTGGCAGTTTCAGAATTTGCAGTAAGCGGAGTACTTATCCGTGAGCATGAGCACCGACAGAAGCCGATTTACTACATCAGCAAGGCGCTCCTGGATGCAGAGACAAGATATCTGCCCCTAGAAAAACTGGCCCTGTCCTTGGTCACCACTGCAAGGAAACTGCGCCATTACTTCCAGGCGCACCCAATCACTGTCCTAACTGATCAGCCCTTGAAGGCAATTTTGAGGAAAGCTGAACTCTCCGGAAGGATCTCCAAATGGGCTGTAGAGTTGGGGGAGCACGACATTCATTTCAAACCCCGAACTGCAATAAAGGGACAAATACTGGCGGACTTCATAGCCGAGTTTTCGGGGGAGAATCCTGTTCTAGAAGGATCGCCTCCTCCCAACTTAGCATCTCCAACAAATGTTGAAGGATCGCCATGGCTTTTATGTGTGGATGGTTCATCGAACAGTAAGGGGTCCGGAATCGGTGTCTTGCTGACCTCTCCAGAAGGGATTATTGCAGAGCAGGCCATCCGGTTGGGGTTCAAAGCATCGAACAATGAAGCGGAATATGAGGCACTCATCTCAGGACTTCGGTTAGCTGAGGCGACTGGAGTTACCAATTTGATCGTGCATTGCGATTCCATGCTGGTGGTCAATCAAGTCAATGGGGAATTCGAAACGAGGGACCCTAGGATGAAGGCGTACCATCACCAGGCAACGACCGTTATCCAAAGGTTCGACCGATTTGAAATCAAGCAGGTGTCCCGCGACAAGAACACACATGCCGACGCCCTGGCTTGTCTAGCCTCGGCAGTGGACTCCTCCCAGTCGCGCAGGATCACCATTGAGTATCTTCCCACATCCTGCATTGATCATACTCTCGAGGCGATGGTCATCCAGGACGCGCCCCAGCAGCTCAGTTGGATCGATCCCTTTGTCAAATTCCTAACAACGGGAGATCTCCCGGAGTGTCCAAGGGAAGCTAGAAAGATAAGGCTGAAAGCTCCAAGATTTTGGGTCTCTTCGGATCAGAAGCTTTACCGGAGGTCTTTCTCAGGACCTTACTTGCTATGCGTCCGAGAAGATCAAGTGCAAGACCTCCTGTACGAAGTGCATGAAGGAATATGTGGGGGGCACTCTGGAGGACGATCAATGGCGCACCGCATTATGTCTCAGGGGTATTGGTGGCCGCGAATGCAAAGGGACGCGAGGGCATATGTCCAAAAATGCGACCAGTGCCAGAGGTTCTCCCCTGCGATCAGGCAACCTGCGGGGGACTTACACCCCCTCACCAGCCCTTGGCCATTCGCCCAATGGGGGCTCGATTTGGTTGGACCTCTGCCTAAAGCTCCGGGAAATAAAAAGTTCCTCATCGTGGCCACAGATTACTTCACCAAGTGGGTGGAGGCGGAGCCGTTGAGTCACATCCGAGACATAGACGCCAAAAAGTTCGTCTGGGAGAACATAGTCGTCAGATTTGGGATTCCTCGCGCACTGGTATCGGATAACGGGACCCAGTTCACTGGCGGGCGCTTTAAGTCTTTCTGTGAGCATCTCGGGATCCGTAACTTCTACTCCACCCCTGCATACCCTCAAGCCAATGGGCAGGCGGAGGCCACCAACAAGACAATTATCAATGGGATCAAGAAGAGATTGGAGAAGGCCAAGGGAAAGTGGGCGACAGAGCTGTTAAACATTTTATGGGTGTACAGGACAACCCCTCGGTCATCGACGGGCGAAACCCCCTACTCCCTGGCATACGGGATGGAGGCAATCATACCCCTCGAAGTTGGGCTCCCGACCATAAGGACCCAAGCTTTCGATGAAGGGGGAAATGATCATCATCTGGGATTGGATCTGGACCTACTGGAAGAAAGAAGGGAGGAAACCGCCTTGAGGATAACCAAGTATCAAGAGAAGATCTCCCAACTATACAACAGGAGGGTCAAGACTCGAGAATTCCGGATAGGCGACCTGGTCCTCAGAAGGGTAACGGCCAATACCCGGGATCCAACAGAGGGAAAGATGGGACCTAACTGGGAAGGGCCTTACAAAGTAACATCAATCGGGGGCGCCGGGTCGTATGGACTAGAAGATATGAGTGGAAGACCTGTAATACGACCATGGAATGTTATGAATTTGAAGAAGTATTACTTTTAAAGTACTCTCTCTCAAGAACTCGCCAAACGAAAGACAAAGGGTATGGCCCTGGGGACAGAGTTCAAGGACTCTCGTCCCCGAAGTACATACAGGAGCAAGCCTCCTGCAAGGGTATGGCCCTGGGGACAGAGTTCAAGGACTCTCGTCCCCGAAGTACATACAGGAGCAAGCCTCCTGCAAGGGTATGGCCCTGGGGACAGAGTTCAAGGACTCTCGTCCCCGAAGTACATACAGGAGCAAGCCTCCTGCAAGGGTATGGCCCTGGGGACAGAGTTCAAGGACTCTCGTCCCCGAAGTACATACAGGAGCAAGCCTCCTGCAACGGTATGGCCCTGGGGACAGAGTGCAAGGACTACTGTCCCCGAGGCAAAAAAAAAAAAAAAAAAAAAAAAAAACTGGAAGCAAGCATTCATAAAGAAATGGTCCTGAGGACAAAACACAAGCACCCCAAGTCCCCAGAGTAGATACAAGATCTCGCCTCCAGAACGGGCCAGCACGCCCCGAAGACAGTTCAAAGACACTTATGATTTATTCTACACAGAAGTAAAGAAAAGCAGAACACTACTGTATACAGAAGAAGACAGAAAAATGAAAAGACTAGTTATTCATTTCCAAAAGAAATAGGGGCTTTGCGTCCCCAAAAGCTACAAAAGGAAAGCAAAAGGGGTACAAAAAAGGGGAAATGAAAAGCAGCTTCATCGGGCTCCAGGCACCTCCAGAACTTCGGCCGAGGGCGAATCAGCAATAAAAGGTTGGGAAGCTTCTGGAGCGGGCAGGAGAAGAACTTCGTCAGCAGGAACAGCTGGAACAGTTTGAGCAGCTTGAGGTTCAGGGGCAAGGTCGGACGGAGCGTCCTCGGACAAGTCCACTATCACCGTCTCGGGAGCATCAGCCGAGGTTTGCATCGGTGTAGGGGCTTCATCCTCGGCAGCAACCTGTGCTTCTGCCTGCTCCATCTCTGCCGAGGGCACATACTTGTGCACTTGGAAGAGAGGGGAGTCTGACGGGACTCCAGCAGCCTGGAGCGCCTCGTCCCACCCTTTCTTGAAGAACTCTTTGCTGTTTTCTTCAAGAGCGGGGAGCACGTCATCGGCAAACTCCTCCAGAAGTTGTTGCTCCGACTTCCGGGTCAGCTCCTCGGCTCTGATCCTATCTAGCTCCTGGGTAAGGGCCAGGCAGCTTTCCTCGGAGCCCACTGCCCTCTCCTCCGCCGCAGAGAGCCGCTGCGTTTGCTCAGTAATCCTCCTCTCAGCATCGGCAAGTGCGGCACTTAGCTTCTCAGCGCCCGACTTGGCCGATTCAGCGTCCTTGAGGAGTTGCTCTATCTGGGCAGCCTGCCCCACCAGGGTGGAATCCCTGGCAGCAACATCTTCCGTTGCCCGAGCAAGGGCAGCTTCCGCTTCTGCCTTCTGATCCTTGGCCCTCTGAAGATCCATCCTGGACGCGTAGTACCGGCCAGCAATGATAGAAATCTGCTGGGTAGCCTGTAAAGGAAGGAAAAGAGTGTTAAAAACACAAAAATAGAAAACGAGAGTGAAGAGATCAAAACAGGAATAAACTCACCACCAGGGAATTCTGGATCATGGAGCGGAACAACACGTTGGTTGATCGCCCCCTATGAGCCTCCATGTCGGCCTCGAAATGCAGTGTCTCACTCACTGCATTAGCGACATGAGGATCCGACAGAATAGAATCATCGACCCTGATCACTCTGTTCATGTGATCAGTGGCTCGAGGATTCCACTCTGCGGCCTCCCCCCGAGGCGGAACGGGAGGGGGGGTCTGCTGTTGCTGTTGCTGTTGTTGCTGCTGCAGCTGTAGCTGTTGTCGGGGCTGCTGTTGTTGTTGCTGTTGTGGGGGAGCAGGCGGTAACCCACGATCCCTCCCGCTTTGAGGTTGAGCGGGAGATGCCCTGGGTCCTCGGCTGAGGCCGTCATGCCGATGCTTTACCCTCCTCTCTTCTTCCACCTGAGGATCCCGGTCTCGCACCTGACCCTGACCGGGAGCCCTCGAAGAATTGGCGGAACTGGTTCCTGCCGGAGTACCGCCGGTCGCCCCTCGGCCTCTCCCGGCTGCGAGGGATTGCCTCTGCCTAAGAAACCCCAAATTGATGCGTGGGGTGTTGGACATCGCTTCCTCGAGAGCGTCTTCGGCGTCCAAAGTTTGGAGAATTTGAAAATCCGGCCACAGGTCGCCTCCCGAAGTCCCCACCTCGGCGTCCGAAGGAGCAACGTCCTCTCTGGCCCCGACCTCAGCAACTCCTTCTACCTCTCCCTCTGAAGCCCGATCCGGGTCTTCCTCCAAGTTCTGCTCGACCTCTAACCTCGCCGCCTGATCAAAGAGCTCTGACCACTGTGAAGGCTCGAAAGGTTGAGGGAGCTGTGAGAACTTCTTATACCCGGGGGTATAGTGCAGCAAATTATGGGCAGCTCGGCCAAATCCGTCGGCGCCCGTGAAACTCCAAACCGTTATTAAGTCGGCAAAATTGACCAGCGACCGAGGGGGTGGAGCTGTTTCCCGAGAAGGAATACCTGCACAACAAAAAAGATTGTCATAAACATGAGAAGTCCCAAGAAACAAATAAAAAGACCCAAAGGAACCGACGTACTTGTCGTTCTCCATTCCCGAGGGCAAAATAGGTCATTGTACTCGGGACCGACACCCCTCTCCCAACATCCCTTGAAGATCAAGATGTCGTCCTTGTACCCCTTGTCCGAGTCAGGAAGATGGGTTACAAGGTACATAGAGGGGTCCCTGGCTTTGAGGTAGAAATGTTGGTGGGGCATGACTCTTAGGAGGGAGTAACAGAAAAGGAGATCGTTGAGCCCAATATTCACCCCGAGGCGCCTATTGAGCTCTAGGACCCCCATAATTATCCGAAAGACGTTGAGGCAGCATTGCCCGGGGAAGAGACGGAAGCGAAACAGGAACTGAAGAAGCAGGGGGGGTAAAGGAAACCTAATGCCACCCTCTATGATGGCCTTGGTATAGAAAGGCATGGCATCCGCGGCCCCGAAGGTAGGAGAGTTCAACAAAGGGTTAAAGCCCACTACGTCCACGCTCGGGGGGATGCCATACTTCGCCCTGAACCTATCGATCTGCGCCTCGCCTGTCACCTTGTATTTCCCTGACCCCGAGGGACCAGCCGATGGATTCTCGGGAACAGGGCGACGACGAGGCATCTCTAAAAAGAAAGGGGAGGAAAAGGTGTTCTCTCTTGAAAACCTGAGGAAGTTCCCCGAGGGTTTAAATCAAGACGTACCGACCGGATGACACCACCGTTCAAATCGGAAAACAAGAAGGCCAGGAGGACGATAAAGAAGAAGGTTGTGAAACTCACCAGAAGACGTCGGAAACGGAGTTTTTCAGGAAAAACTTTGAAAACGACTCGCACCGGAAGGACCAGGAGTCAACAATGGGTTTACTGACTGTGATTTTAAGAGAAGATGCTGTCGATGATGGCTGAGGAAACAGAAACTCCGGCGAAGCAGATCAGAAAAGGCGTATTCTGGGTCAAAGATCGGAATGGCAAAACAATGGAAACCGGAGAAGAACCCCCTTTATATAGGGGGGAAACTGTCATCATTGGGCGGGAGAACCAAAACGGCGCATTTAATGCGCACGACATCCCAAGACGGGGAAAGCTGCTCGAGGCCATAATGAAGGACGGATGGCAGTTGGAAAACCCTTCGTCTCCTGACAACGTGTGTCCTCGGCGTCAGAAGATCGAAGGATGGGGGGCAGTTGATGGGACTCTTCTGAAAAGCCTATGATGAAGACACGTGTCCTCGGGGGTTTCTAGAACAATGTTGCTCGGGTTCAAGCACCATCGGCAAAAGCGTCCTCTCCCCCGAGGTACCTCTCATATAGGATCACATATTCGGTACATTATACAATGACATGTGTCCTCGGTCACCATGTACCTCGGGAACACACCACCCCTTGGTCCCCCGAGGAGAGCCTTTCCTCGGCGCCGAGGGTCACTCCATCCTGGACGCTTCCTCTACTCCCGGATAAAGTTACTGACGTACGGGACATCAGCCTATGCCAGTCTAGACTATTCATCATGACCTCGTCTTACACAAGTAATGTCAGAACATGCTGGAATACAGAAGTCATAGCCAATACGTGACGGACGCGTGGCATATGATATCACATCAAAAACAGGCAAACCGCACGCTATTGCTGACATGCGCTTTGGGAAGCAAACAATTAATTGCACCCTTCTGTTGACGAGACCGCATTCAATGCGGTAAGGTTCGGATATGAAAGGCAATAAATGCTCCTATTACGGAGCATTTATTACATCCTTCCCGAAAGGAGCATATTGTACCGTCGGCGTCCCGACGACTCAACATTGATTGCTCGGGACCCCGAGCAGTCAATTAGAGAGGACATTCCTCGTCAAATCAATACACACGCTACCAGTGCCTGATGATCACCTACTGACCACACTGACAGCAATCATGAGCTTCTAAGGTATAAATACCCCTCCCAAAAAGGCAAACGGGTATGAAATCTAAAACTCTCTACTACGAAATATCCTCCTCAGTGTTTTCTCCTTCCTCTCTCTCATTCAAAGACTGACTAGACCGTCGGAGGGGATACGCCGGAAAACACTCCGGCGCCCTTCTAACTTGTTCTCTTTTGTCCCAGGAAATACCTTTCGCACGTACAGGATCGTTCCTCCTTTCCCAGGATCGTAAGCTGTTTCGAGCAGTGTGTTTGGCCACTCAATCGGCTCACCCAAAGTTCACCAGGGGAGAGATCTGTTCCCAATATTTTATATATATCGTGCAGGATCAAGCCCGCACATGTTCATAGAACTCTCAGAACCCTTTTGAGTTTTTTGTCGACTGGTAATGATGGAGGGTGGAAGTATTGTACGAGTCGGTAGTGCACGTTTAGATAGTTTTTCACGGTGTTATCGAGAGGAAGATGCTGAAGAAGCACTGAAATGGGCTGCTCTTGAGAGATTGCCAACCTATCTTCGAATAAGGAGAGGTATACTGGCTGGAGAAGAGGGCCAAGGCCAACCAAGAGAGATTGATATAAAGAGT
The DNA here is from genome assembly GCA_963454935.2 of Ilex paraguariensis. NCBI lineage: Eukaryota > Viridiplantae > Streptophyta > Magnoliopsida > Aquifoliales > Aquifoliaceae > Ilex > Ilex paraguariensis. Next base: position 14,890 of record CAUOFW020005720.1, on the reverse strand, counting down.
CTTGGACTAATAGATAGAAAGAATCTGTTGGAGAGGCTTGTGAAAAATCCAGAGGAAGATAATGAGAAGTTCTTGTTAAAGCTCAAGGAACGCATTGATCGGTAATTCTCAACAGAAACATTGAAACTTTGCATCGTCTTTACCTGGTTTTTTTGAAACATTCGTTGGTGATATGTTTGTGTTGTTGTTCTTATACAGAGTTGGAATTTCTCTTCCCACTATTGAAGTTCGGTTTGAGCATTTAAATGTGGATGCAGAAGCTTATGTTGGCAGTAGAGCACTGCCCACTCTATTCAACTTTTTTATCAATTTATATGAGGTAGGGTAAGGGTAGCTCATCTATCAGACCCTGCAGACATGCATTTTCGTAAGTGTCTCTCATATCTTTGCCCGCCAACTAATCTCTCTCTCCCTCTCTCAAGGGACTCTTGAATTATCTTCATATTCTTCCAAGTAGAAAGAAACCCTTTCCAGTCCTTCGTGATGTAAGTGGAATGATCAAGCCTGGCAGGTGAGAATACGATACTTCTACTTGTCCATTATTGTTGGGCATATATTTCCGGAAAGTTATTGTTGGGTGTATTTCTCCAACGTGGCAAAATCACTTATTGAAAACTTTAATTTGTATATGTACCAAAAAAGAAAAGAAAAGAAAGCTTTGATTTGTATAACGTAATTTAGAATAAAACATTAACAATAAAAAATAAAACAGTAACACATATAGAACAATAAATAAAACTAACCCATTTGTAGAATATATAAGAACTGTGATTGAATTTTATATAGGTTAAGACTACAATTTGACATTGTGTCCTTAAGATAGATTTTACCTATACTTATGAAAATCTATGCGATTATCTCACATGATATAATGATTTTTACGCAATTAAAAGTAACATTTCAATTCAATTGTCCAGTGAATCAAAATCGTGCTGTGCACCCTCAGATATGCAGACTAGTAATACAAAAATTATGAATGTAATGACTACCTTAATTCATAATAAAGTTAATTCTAAATGCTAAATATTTGGACAGCCCATCACGTAAACAGATGCAACCCAGAAGACATAACGTAGTCCAAAAGACACTATTAATGTTTGTCTACTGATAGACACGAATTCAAAAATTCATACTGGGGGAAAACCAAAAATTTAAACCAGTGTGAATTTTGAATTTCAATGAACATAAGTTAAAATCAGCTTAAGAAATTTGGACTCAATTTATTAAACAAATTTTCTTATAAGGTTGGATCTTAAATCACATCCTAACCGATCTCTTATTTTTATATTTTAAGAGAGTCACTTTTGAGTCTATTTTCTCATTCACCTCTTATTCAATTTGAGCAAATGAATATATTACGTTATTTTCTTCACAGAGTAGAACACAAACTCATGAAATTTTACTCGAAATGATGAACAGATTCTATTTTAATTTAGACTCAAAGCCGGCAAAAAAAATCAGTTTTTACAACTAAAAAATCAGCTTTAGTCCAACAATTTTATATATATATATATATATATATATTGCATTTATCGTCCAACAATTATAAACCTATTAAACAACCCTTTCTATGGTTCCCAGCCTTAAAAGAATCACGTTTGTCATTTCATTGCTCCTGCTTTTTTGCAGAATGGTATTGCTATTAGGACCACCAAGCTCCGGAAAAACAACGTTGTTGCTAGCCTTGGCTGGACGACTTGGTTCAGATCTTAAAGTAAGGAAATCGTAAATCATAAAATAATCAACTATTTTTGTCTGGCTAATTGTTTCCACCTTACGGTTTGGCATGTGTACTTACTTGAACTACTAAAGGTTTCAGGGAGAGTAACCTATAATGGGCATGGAATGGATGAGTTTGTTCCACAAAGGACATCTGCTTATGTAAGTCAGGATGATCTTCATATAGGTGAAATGACAGTGAGAGAAAAATTGGCTTTTTCAGCAAGATGTCAAGGAGTTGGACCGCGTTATGGTCAGTAAGAATATTATACATATTCTCTAACAGCTTAAGCCGCCGCGTCTCTTAGAAATTTAGTACTGATTCTGAATTTCGAAAATTTTGAAGAAATGTTGGCTGAATTAGCAAGGGAAGAGAAGAAAGCAAACATTAAGCCAGACCCTGATCTTGATATTTTCATGAAGGTAAGGAAGTAGCTGAGCATCGATCCAATTCGTAAGCATATATGCTTGCATTTATTCTTGAATGTAATGATGCACTCCTTTTCTTCATCCGGTTGAGGTAAAATTCTTCAAAACACATTTTTTTTTTGGTGACAGTGAATCCTATCACCGCAAAAAACTTGTCTCGAAAGACATTCATTCGTTCAGTGAATCTGTGAAAAAGCTTCAATTTGTTTTTAACTGTACAAGCTGCATCACTAGAAGGGCAGGAAGCCAGTGTGGTGACTGATTATATTCTCAAGGTACCCATTAAACTTAGTCTAACGTAGTCGAATTCTACAGATGTAAGATATGTAAATAACTTTTGTTTGTGTTTAAACCATATTTTGTAGATTTTGGGGCTTGAAGTCTGCGCTGATACCCTTGTGGGGGATGAAATGCTCAGAGGTATTTCTGGAGGGGAACGAAAGCGACTCACAACAGGTAAAAGCACAAAACTGCTCATAGGAAAGAAAAAAAAAAAAACCACGCAACCCCATCGGATTATTTCTTTATATATGTATCTAAAAAATCTCTTGAAAAGTGTTACTTAATCGCTTAAATATCTTAATATTTAAAATATTGCACACAAATTTTTTTAAATTTGTACACGTGTAACAATTAAGACCCCTGATGTCAATGTTTATTAGTATATCTATTAGTAAGTTACGCTAAGACCTCTGAAGTTTATAGACGTGTAATTAGGGGTGTCAAACGTGTCGGGTTAAACGGTTACGTGTTGGGTTAAACGGGTGACGGGTGAAAAATATGTAAATCCGTATACGACATGTTTAATAAACAGGTAAAAAATCAAAATACGAACATGAATCGTTTAATAAACGGGTAATCCGACACGACTCGTTTAACACGTTTAATTTTTAATGAGTTGGGTTGGATTGAGTCGAGTTAACACGATAAACCACTCGTTTGACCCATTTACCTTCCGTTTAACCCATTTACCTGTGTACCACCCATTTGACTCATTTAACACGGTAAGCCATCCATTTAACCATTTACCTGTTTATTTAAAAATGCTTTATAACATCATAAAACTAACAAATTAGCACAAATAAATGTGATATTTAGAGATATCATACCACACCATATTATAAAGTACAAACTACAATCCAAAATATCCACATTCCACCAACAACCATATTACAAATCATAAATATAATCTGAAATAACAATCATATTACAAACCACAATTTCAAACAAACACAAATTCCATGATTCACAAAATCCCATGAAAGATTTCAAATCTCCACCTCTATGACAATGAGCAGATTCAACAACCAAATTCTCATGCCCTACACAAATTAAAATGAAATATTATAAAACATTAATAATTAAATAAACTCATAACTAAATAAGTACAAAAAATTTGGCATTACCTCTCTTTAGTCATGATCAATGATAGATATAGAATTAGAACATTGAGCGAATATAACTTTATTAAGCGTCATATTTTGATTGAAAACATCATCATCTATTTTCTCTTCCGAATCATCATTAGAATCATCTACAACTAAGCAAAACAAAACATAAATAAATCAATAATCACATGAATTAGTATAATGAGAAAAATAATATTAGTAAAATAGAATTAAACTCAATGCTCTTCCCATGAATCCAATCTCTAGTACAAATCAAAGATTGGACAGTTTCTGGCAAAAGTGAACTTCGATACTTATTCAAAATTTTACCACCGATACTAAATGCAGATTCAGATGCAATTGTAGAAATATGAATTGTCATCACATCATAAGTCAACCGAGACAATATAGGATGCCGAAACTGCTCTCATTTTCAAAAGGTTAGAATATTCAAGTCCTTCTTTCGATCAAGCCTTTTTTCATTAAAATACAACTGTAACTCAGTCGTTCGAGAAACAAGAGAATCTTCTTTTCACGTTTTTCAAAATCCTACATTTTATACCAAATAATTACGAATATACAATAAACTACCTTGATCACAATCAATTCAAACAAACTAAATTATATTTCGCTTGAAAAAGACTTTCAGAATTATCAAGACCATGAGTCTCGCTAACGTGTTTCTCATTACATGAAGTAATTGGAACAACATGTGACAAGTTGACAGAGTACAATTCAAAGATCTCAAATAAAGTATCCTAAACACACTTGAACTCATAGGAATCACCATCATAAAGTTTTGAATAAGCCCAATCTACAAACTGAATTTTGTACCGAGGATCTAAGATGATAGCAATCGAAAGAATCACACTATACTTTGACCAATACTTGTCAAACTTGGCATACATATGACTTCCCATTATCCTCATAAAACTATAATTATCTGTCAATGCCTCCTTCAAAGTATGTTGAATTAGGAACACTTGGGGGAAGTACAAATTAGCTGTGGGATATGTTGTACCAGAGAATAAGCAAGTTACTTTATGAAACACCCTCAACAAATTAGAAATCTTCTCTACTTTGCTCCATTCTTCTTGGGAAGGACAATGTCTATAATTAGAATCACTTAACTGTAAATGAATAAATGCACGACGATAAAAAAGTACACTATCAAGCATAATATAAGTTGAGTTCCACCTTGTTGGAACATCTCCTCGCAAATCTTTTTTACTCTCTAATGAAACTTGAGCAACACAATCCATGAACTTCTTTTTCCTTCCCGATGAATCTTTAACATATTTGATACTTTCTCGAATTTTTATCATTGATTCATCAATTTCTTTAAGTCCATCTTGGACTATCAAATTAAGAATATGTGCACAACACCGAACATGGAAGAACTCTCCATCCCTCAAAAGAGCATTTTTAAGATTAAGTTGACTCTTCAACAACTCAACAAAACAATAATTACTAGAAGCATTATTCAATATCAAAGAAAATAATTTCTTTTCAATTCCCCAATCAGTCAAAAATGTATAAATTTTCTCAGACAAGGCAATACCAGTATGAGGAGGGGCCATGAGACAAAAGTTTAAAAAAAAATTCTGCAACTTCCAATCAAGATCAACATAATGGGCTGTGAGAGAAACATATCCATCAGTCGATATAGAAGTCCACAAATCAGAGGTCAAACAAATTCTTCCACGAAGGGAACCCAACACAATTTTAAGTTTATCCTTCTCTCTCTTATATATTTTTAACACATCTGACTTTGCAGTATTTCTAGAAGGCATCTTGATATTCTCATATGCATACTTGAACATTGCTCTAATACCCTAATATTGGACAAATCGAAATGGTAAATCATGCTTAAGTATTGCCTCAATCGCTAACTCATGAAACTTTTCAGGATCAAATTTTGTGGATCGCATTAGCATAAATCCTTAACCTTGACTTAGAAGTAATTGTCCAATATCCCTTGTGTCTTTTTTCACACATTTTTCATATGAATATGCATGTTATCAATTCCATGACTAGAATCATATATATATTTGATCCCACAAATATTACATGCAGCCCGCTTCTTGCCATCTGGATATTTTTCATTTAATTCTGTAAAGTATTTCTATACTATCGAAGTCTTTTGTCGCTTACGATTAGATTTACTTTTTTTCTGTAGTTGTACCAGTTGATGTCTGTGTTAGTGGAGCTGCAACTACATTAGATTCATGTTCGACCTGATCTTCTTCATCAGAAATTATAATATTGTGTTCGGAAGAATCCATCTGTTTAAGACAAAAAAATTATGAAGTGATGTTAGTGTAATATTAAAAATAAAAATGAAGGGATTTTATTGCTTGTCATTCCCACTTTGTTCATCAATCTTCTCGTTCGTCCCTCCATGTCAATCAAATCCATATTAGAGAGAAATCCACTTTTTATCTCTTATGTTAATCTTTGGTTGCAGTGGAATGACAAGAAAGGATATAATGACAAGCAAGAATCTATGCCAGTTCTAGTCTTCTAGAGATGACATCAAACTCGATGTCATTTGGTATTATACTAGACAGTTTAGGTCAATAATTCAAGTACAACAAAAACATTAGGTGTTTAATGCAACCAGTATGAAACAGGGAGACATTGACCTCAAATACCTTTGATAAAAACATATTACCAAGCTTGATTAAATGAATGAAGTGTTTTCATCCCTCATCTTATAATTGTGTTGGTTGCTCTAGATTTTCTAGATATAAAAAATAATGTCGACAATGGTTCTGTATTAGACTTTTTTTTTACTGCAGCTTTTATAATAAATGCTCCAACAATAACTAATCCATCTCAAATAAAATTATATATTTCTAAAATTCAAATTAATAATAACAAATCAAATATTTATACAAGACTTTTGATTATTTATAAATTTTTTTTATTATTCTCAGTTCTTTGACTATCTCAATATTGATCATTTTCTCTTAAAAAATGAATGTAACAAAAAAAATATACAATATGATAGAACAATATATATTTTCTTGCCAACACACTCATGTAAAAACTACAAAAAAATAATCCATGTAAATATTACCATTCAACAAACAGTATATATTAATCCATGTAAATATACAAAAAAATATATCAACAACAGTAAATATACAAAATAATATACAATATAATAATCCATGTAAAAACTATCATTCAACAACAGTATGCCAACACACCCACTTCCTCTAGCTTCTCCAAGCTCTGTCCCCTTTTCCCACTTACCCTCTCTCTTTTTCCCCTCCTACATCTAGTTCCTCCATTATATAAAGTTAAGAAAGCTCCATCAACCATCACTTTACGCGTTTTGATGTACACAACCAACAAGGTAGGGCCATCTTATACATTTCTCTCTCTCAAAAGATCCAACGCACACTAACTGAGCTACTTCAATTCTTTTATTTCAGTAAACCTATAATCTCTCAACAAATGAAATCAAGTTTACACCCAAAAAATAACAGAATATTTACGGATCTAACTCAAAATAACAAAGAATATTTACAGATCTAACAAATAACAAAGAATATTCACAAATTTGCTCAAAGTCTTACTCGATCTCGCAGCTCGCTCGATCTAACACAGATCTGCTCGAACTCGAAGTCTCGGTCGATCTCGTAGGTCGCTCGATCTCGCAGCTTGCAGGTCGATGCTTCTGTTCGCAGCTCGCTGTGAGAGAGAGAGAGAGAATGGAGAAGAATAGCATAAATGGAGGGCAGGTACCAGGAGGCGCAAAGCTTCAGCCTGAATAGAATAAGAAATTAGATTAGGTTTAGCCGTTTAGGACAAAATAAGTTTATATATTTTTTTTGTGGCTACTAGCTAGCTATCATTTTAAAAAAAAAACATGTTTAATTTTTTAAAAATAATTATTATATTAATTTTATTTAAACGGGTTGACATGTATCACCCAAACACGATCCGTTTATTAAACGTGTTAAACGGGTTGACCCGTTTAACACGTTTACCCGTTAAGGTCTCACCCAAACCCATTTAATCCGTGTCGATCAATCGTGTCGTGTTAAATTTTGACAGGCCTACGTGTAATATTTAGATCTTTCAAGTTTATAGGCACGTATCACTTAATCTCTTGCCATTTAATCCAAGATGCTCTAGATATGCCACTGCTACGTTCTAAATACAAATCATATCTTTGAGTCCCCTTTGGTCTCCAACTTTCTTTTTCCAGGTGATTGAAATCCAACAAATTGATGTGGAGATCATCCAAATTTTGGCACTAGCAACATTAATTACGATTTTTAAAGAAAAAATTAGGTTTTATTTTTGATTTTATTTCAATAAATGACATAATAAAACATGAATTTTGATTTTAAAATTTAATATATTTGATATTCTATTTTTAATTAGAATATTTTTGTCTTAAGTGTAATATTTTAAACTTCTGAGATCTAAGTATTATATATTTTAAATTTTAGAGGTATGAATGTAATTTACTAACGGATACTAATGACTAGGGTCTATGTGTTAAGCTCACAAATTTCAGGGGTCTTTATATAATATTTTAAATATCCGGAGTTTATATGATTAAGTGACAAATTTCAAGAGGTCTGAATATAAAATTTTCAAATTTTTTTCCGGAATTTTACTTTTGATTAGTGTCAATCTCGTAATCTCGAAGCATTTAGAGTATTGAACACTGACCTTGTCACTATGAACTTGAGTTCATTCCTCTGATTTGTTTTATGAAATATGATTATAGGGGAGATGCTGGTTGGACCAGCAACAACACTTTTCATGGATGACATATCAACTGGTTTGGACAGCTCAACAACTTTCCATATTGTTAATTCAATGAAGCAATCCATCCACATTCTTCAAGCAACTGCTTTAGTTTCGCTACTCCAGCCTGCACCAGAAACTTATGACCTATTCGACGACATAATTCTTCTGTCTGATGGCCAAATCGTGTATCAAGGTCCCCGTGAAAACGTGCTAGAATTCTTTGAGTGCATGGGCTTCAAATGTCCTGAGAGGAAAGGAGTTGCAGACTTCTTGCAAGAAGTAATTCAAGCTTCCAGATGCATTTTTCTTCTCTTGTTGGGCATTTTTCTTCTATTTAAGCTAGTTCCAAACTGGCCTATCGTAACATATGACCCGATGCGGGGATTAATTATTGACATTTTTTTGATTGCGAAACGTAGGTGATATCAAGGAAAGATCAAGAGCAGTATTGGGCGTGTAAAGACAAACCTTATAGCTTTGTTAGTGTTGGAGAATTTGCAGAAGCATTCCAGTCATTTCATGTTGGCCAGAAACTAGGTGATGAGCTTGCTGTTCCATTTGACAAAGCCAAGAGCCACTCTTCTGCTCTAACCACTAACAAGTATGGTGTTAGCAAGAAAGAAATATTGAAGGCCTGTATATCTAGAGAATACTTGCTTATGAAGAGGAATTCATTCATCTACATATTCCAGATAACTCAAGTAAGTTGCATCTAAAAGCCTTATGAGTCCTTATTTTGTGCTATCTAAAAGAATTGAAATTTTGAGTTGCAAAGACGATTTATAAACTCAGATTTGAACTTGGACACCCTTAACCGTTTAATCCAAAAAAAAAAAAATTTGAGTTGCCTAAACATTTAAAATTGCTAAATGGTTGTATTTCATACTATACTTTCAGCTTTTGCTTATGGCTTTCATAACAATGACTATCTTCCTACGAAGTGAGATGCCCCGGAATACAATAACAGATGGTGGGATTTTCATGGGTGCGATGTTTTTCGGGGTAATCACAATTTTGTTTACTGGATACTCAGAGCTTGGGATGAGCATTATGAAACTTCCTGTGTTTTACAAGCAAAGAGACCTTCTCTTCTTTCCCCTTTGGGCATATTCTCTACCCACATGTATCCTCAAGACCCCAGTCGCACTTGTTGAAGCTGCCATTTGGGTGTGTGTGACTTACTATGTCATAGGATTCGATCCAGATGTTGGAAGGTAGTAATTAATCATAGAATATGTTTATAATGGTTCACAATTTTTTCCATTCGATATCTGATAAATGTTCATTACGTCAGGTTTTTCAGACAACTCCTTCTACTCATATGCATTACTCAGATGGCCTATGCACTATTCCGTTTGATGGGGGCATTGGGAAGGAACATCATAGTCGCAAACACATTTGGTTCATTTGCAATACTTACAGTTATTGTGATGGGTGGATTTGTGTTGTCGCGAGGTAAAAACTATAAGACTATAGCATAAAGGCGTGTATTTATATATATATATATATAGGCTTCTTGGTGATTTTATTTGTGTAAGAACTGCTCTCTGTTCCCTCAGCTGACATAAAGAAATGGTGCATATGGGGTTATTGGTTCTCACCCATGATGTATGGGCAAAATGCAATAGCTGTTAATGAGTTCCTTGGTAAAAGCTGGAGACATGTAAGAATCATTTTCTTGATGTTGGAGTTTCACCATCCTCAAAGTAACTGAAATTCTATGGAAACGTTGTTTGTTTATGTAGGTTCCTCCTAATTCCACAGAACCTTTGGGAGTATCTGTCTTGAAGTCTCGCGCAATTTTTCCTGAAGCGCGGTGGTATTGGATTGGAGTAGGAGCTTTGATTGGATACGTATTTCTATTCAATTTCCTCTTCACTTTAGCTCTAACTTATCTCAATCGTAAGTTTCCAATTCATTCATTTTCAAAAATTATAGCCTATAGAGTTCAGCTTAGTCCACTTGGAATAAACGTAAGTGAAAAGGGATACTCAAATTAAGAGTAGAGCCCCGTATATATATCCAAAAATAATACAGAGTGACTTAAACATCCTTGTAGTTTAGGCAAATATAAAAATCTTAGTAAGGGTAAAAAAAGGAAAAGAAATCCTAATAAACCTAGACTATCTAAACTCCAACACTCCCCCTCAAGCTAGGCGCAAAAATGTCAACTAAGTCAAGCTTGACAACAGAGTCCCGAAGAATAGACAGAGTGACAGGTTTGGTAAAAACATCCGCAACTTGATCACTGGTCCCCACAAACGATGGAGTAACAAGACCACTGCTGACCTTCTCCCGAAGAAAGTGAACATCGATCTCTATATGCTTCGTTCTCTCATGTAGTACAGAGTCAGAAGTGAGCTGAATAGCAGATTGATTATCACAATATAATGTGGATGGAGAGGTCACTGAAAAACCCAACTCGTCAAGAATCGATCGTAGCCAGATAATCTCACATGTGCCAAGTGTCAATGCCCGATACTCTGCCTCTGCGGACGAGCGGGAGACAACTGCCTGCTTCTTGCTCTTCCAAGAGATAAGATGAGTCCCTCGAAAAGCACAGAAACCCGTAGTAGATCGACCATCACATGCTCCCCCATAATCTGAATCTGAATAACAGGCTAGAGAACCGGTCTGAGATCCTGATGCATAAAACAACTCAAGTCCAGGACAAGACTTGAGGTACCGAAGAATATGATAAACTGCATCAAGATGAGGCTGACATGGCCTATGCATGAACTGACTAACTCGGCTGACTGCGAATGAAATGTCCGGCCTAGTATTGGCTAAGTAGATAAGTCTACCTACCAATCTTTGATAAACTGTCGGATCTTTCAACTCCTCACATTCAGCAGTAAGCTTCAGGTTTGGAATCATAGGTGATAATGTCGGTTTGCACCCCAACATCCCAGTGTCTGAAAGAAGATCCAAAATATACTTTCTCTGAAAAAGAACAATACCTCTGCTTCTACGGGCAACCTCAATCCCAAGAAAGTATCGCAGAAATCTAAGATCCTTCACATCGAAGGCCTTCCCAAGGTCTATCTTGACCTGCGCAGTCCCAGAAACATCATCACTAGTAATAATAATATCATCAACATATACCAGAAGGATGACACACTGTCCAGAAGTATTCCTTCGAACAAAGCAGGTATGATCAGAATGACACCTGGTGAACCCCAATCGTATGACTACATCACTGAAGCGAGAGAACCAGGCTCGTGGCGACTGTTTCAGTCCATAAAGAGACTTACGCAGTCGACATACCTTTCCAGCATACTCCCCCTCACCACGAAAGCCCGGTGGTGCATCCATATAAATAATCTCGTCCAGATCACCGTGAAGAAACGCATTCTTCACATCTAATTGATGAAGAGGCCAAGAGTACTCCGCAGCCAGAGAAATAATTAACCGAACAATAGTCAATTTTGCCACGGGGGCAAATGTAGCACCAAAATCACGACCTGGTACCTGAGTAAAGCCTTTCGCCACAAGTCTAGCCTTGTAACGATCAATAGTACCATCTGTCAGAAACTTCAGAGTGTAAACCCAGCGACAGCCAACAGGCTTCACCCCTGAAGGTAAGGAGACAAGATCCCATGTATGATTACGCTGAAGAGCGTCCATCTCTGTCTGCATGGCAAGAACCCACTAGGGCTCCCGCATAGCTTCTGAAATAGAGCGAGGAACCAGCGTATCTGATAAGGCCATAGTATAAGCTCGAAATGTGGGAGACAGATTACCATAAGAAACATAAGCAGAGATCGGATATAAAATCTTGGCGGTCCAACCATATCGATCAACTGGACGGCGATCTAACGACGCCCTAAATCACCATCCTCTACTGATAATATCTTATCAGGTAAAGTAACTGGCTCAGCACCTGTAATCTCATCAGTACTAACAACATGTGCATCAATATGCTCAACAAACTGAGAAGTATTACCTGCATCGCCTGAAGTAGAGGGGATATCAGCAGGGTGATGAGAGCGAGGACAACGAGCATACACCTGCAAAGGAAGAGAGACTGGTAACTCTGTACTGACAGGGATGAGTGACTCCTTTGGAGGAAAAACGGATGACCCTGTAGGGATAGTGATCAATGACTCTGACTCTTGTGGTAATGGAAAATCAAAGGGAGTATCATCAACTGGAGGGGCAGACAAAGGACTGAAAGGAAAATAAGGAATATGCTCAAGAAAGGTAACATCTAGACTGTGATACATACGACGCCTAATAGGATCATAACATCGATACCCCTTAGATTGATGACAATAGCCCACAAAGATACAACGAATCGCTTTATCATCAAGTTTATGACGAGTAGGAGACCGATCCTGAACAAAACATGTGCATCCAAAAACACGAGGGGGGACTGGAAAAAGTGTCCGCTCAGGAAATAAGACCTGTAAGGGAGCCTTATGCTGAAGAACACGACTCGGCGTACGATTGCACAGAAAGGTAGAAGTCAAAACAGCAAAATGCCAATAAGATTTTGGTACCCTCATGCCTCTAAGCAGACAACGTACCATCCCTATCAAACTCCTATTTTTCCTCTCAACAACACCATTTTGCTCAGGAGTATATGGACAAGTGAGTTGCTGAAGGATACCCTGAGAAGAAAGGTGAGACACTAAAGCATCAGACACATATTCTTTGGCATTATCCGAACGAAGAGCACGAACAATGACATCGAATTGTGTCTTAATTATCTGTAAAAACTGAGTGATTATAGGGAGCACATCAGACTTCCTATGCAAAAGGTAGACCCAAGTACAACGGGTATGATCATCTATAAATGTCACATAATATCTGGCACCTGACAGAGCAGTAACGGGAGAGGGTCCCCAAATATCAGAGTGTATTAGGTCAAATGGCTTGGGTGACTGGTGCATGCGAGGAATATAATTGGCCCTAACATGTTTTGATAGGGAACAGATAACGCAATCAAGTTTACCACCAACACAAGCATTACTCAAAGCAGGAAACAACATACATAAATATTTAAAATTTGTATGTCCAAAACGGTCATGCCACAATTGAACAGTTTGTGACGAAAAATCATAACGACAACTACTAGGTAAAATACTAGCATGCAAGCTAGGAACAGAAAAAGACAAAGCAGGTGCAGGTGAAGGAATTGGTGAAACTGGAGATGGATTGCCAAGATAATACAGTCCATCTTTCTCATGTCCCTTGATAATAATCCTCCTGGTACTCAGGTCCTGCAAATAACACGAATCAGATAAGAATACAACCGCACAGTGAAAATCTCTGGCTAACTGATGTACAGATAATAGATTCATGGCCAACTTTGGCGCATGAAAAACCGAATGTAATGTAAGGCCATCTGGGAGACGGACTGTACCCCTACTAACAATAGGGGCATGTGTTTCATCTGCTAACTGAACCTGTGTATGTAACGGCTCGTCAAAAGTGGTGAAGTGATGGGCCTCACCTGTCATGTGACCATTCGCACCCGAGTCCAACATCCAAAGGGGAGATGAACTGGCACAAGCGTGAAAGGCACGAGATATACCTGTAGTGGTGACAGCAGCAGTAGTCAGACTCTGAGAAGTCAGAGCAGACATAAGTATATCTAATCGGGAAGTGATAGCATCCATATCACTTTGCCAAGGAGGAGCAGTAGCAGGAGTGGCGGTAGTGGGCGGTGGTACCTCAGCAATAGCAACAGTACGGCTGCGAGAAGGTGGCTTAAGCTCTGGATGGAGCTTCCAGCAAGTAGCCCTGAGATGTCCTGGTCGGCCACAATAATCACATTGATGGGAATCCCCCCGTCTGCGCTGATCTGGGGCGCCCTGACGGCGCTGGTCTGAGCGTTGCCCATCCCTGACTAAGGATCCTGAACGGGACCCTACAGCAGCTGCAAGGGCCATCTGGTCAATCGAAGGAGTCAAAGCTGCAACTGGAAGTGATGCAATACGGACTCGACGCTCATGCTGCTCAATCATCCCATACACCTCATAAAGAGAAGGAAGTGTCAACATCGACAAGATCTGAGAACGAGGTCCCTCAAACTCATCACGAAGCCCCATAAGGAACTTGTAAATCCTATCCTCCTGCTCTCGAGTATGCAAGAATGCTGCTCCCTCGGGCTCTATCTTCGGAATAGCAGCAAGAGGACGTAGAGACTCATACTCAAGCCAGCGCTGGGTCAAATAGCCATAATAATCCTGAACGGTCATATCTCCCTGCCGAGCATATGAGAGCTCCTGAGAAAGCTCATAAACACGAACTCCCCTTCCTGACTGAGAATACATCTCTGATAATGCGCTCTATAGCTTCGGAACAGAGCTATGAAACTGGTGGATCCTGCAAACAGAAGGCTCCATTGAGCCAAATAACCATCCAAGAATGGCACAGTTTTCAGAGAACCACGCAGAATATCCAGGGTCGGCATCAGCTGGCTTTGGGTGAGATCCAGTCAGCCAACCAAGCTTCCCTACACGGCCTAAGAAAAGCTGGAATGAGCGTGACCACTCAGCGAAGTTACGACCATTCAACAATTGTGCCGTAACTTTTTGAGAGATCATGCGGTAATGCTGGTAATGGCAACT
>CAUOFW020005719.1:0-26261 GCA_963454935.2 Ilex paraguariensis | reverse complement strand
TTTTTCTCTTGATGGGTTTTGATAGGAATGGAGTGAAAGTACAAGAAATTAAGAATGTTTTTCTACAAAATGGGAGTGGTTGTAGCAGATGGATGGAGAAGGATGAGAGTGGTTGAGTTTTTGGAAAAGAAGTTGATAATTCAAGAAAATGTTGTTTCTTTTATTTTATCTATTTTTTTCACTCTCAATTGTCTTTTACTTCTAGTGTTGGTACTACATGCACATCAAATGTTCAATCATTTGTCAAAAAAAAAAAAAAATCAAGAGACCATATACATTGTGATAATGCATCATGTCATTATATGCAATATGACATTGATTTACAATAATGTACATTGTTTCTAATAGTGTGAATTTGGTTTGTAGCAGTGTGATATTTTCTAGTACCAGTGTGGTATTGTCTTATAACACTGTGATATTATCGTGCGATTGCAACAAATCATCTTCTAAAATCAGAATCATCATCTGATTATTACGATCAATCCCCATTTAAGCCATCATTATAAATTTTTATTCTCACATGAACATGATTGACGATAAGAGATCGTAACAATTTTTTTTTTTAAAAAAAAAACATATGGACGATATGTAGCAGTATGAATTTGATTTGTAGCAGTGTGACATTTTCTAATATCAGTGTGATATTGTCTTGTAACACTGTGACATTATCTCGGCGAGATAACAAATCATCTTCCGAATCAAAATCATCATAATTCATTATTACGTTTATAAAAATAAAACAAATTATACAAATATGGAAAAGATATGAATGTTTGAATAACTTTAAGTTGAATGAAAGAGAAAGATATAATTTCAAATTCAAAAATGTTATTATATAAATTTAGGAACTGAATCTCTAATATAACAGTCATATTTGTCTCCATTAATAAAGGAAAATGATAATTTCGTAAGAAAAAAAATTACAATTCAACAAAAGTGTACCTTTTCACCAAACATTTACACACAAAGGTACTTATATATATATGTTTTATATTGAGCTATTTTTACACAATAAGTATAAAATGCTATATTTTTTTCACAATTTTTCCTTATTTTTTGATGTCTACAAATGTCCCCTTGAGACTTATTTCGTACACAAAAATATGTAAACAAGTCTCGAATTCTTTTTTTTTTTAATACATAGTCAGGATGCCTATATTTTACTCATGTAAAAAATTTAATTCATAATAGGCATTAGGGCAACTCTAACCTATGCTATATTTCCTCTTTTTAAGTTATTTTAACTAGTTAAACACTAAAAAAAACTCTCAAATTCATTCTTTATCCCACTTTTTATTTCTCATTTCACCCAAATAGTTTTTCAAATGTGGAGAGTCATTTAGCCTCTCTAAATTCTCTCTCTCTCTCTATATATATGTGTGTGTGTGTGTTACAATCTCTTTTAAATTATTAGAAATTAGTGAAATTTATGTGAAGTAATTAGTTAAAATAAAGTGTATGATTATAATAAATTTATAAAAATAACTCTCTAAAATAAAAAATATAAGATTTAAATATATTTTGAATATATTAAAATGAAATGTTGGGTTGTACTTGACAACCAAATTTGACAAGCGATCTGTCAACTAGTTTATTTATTTAAAGTAAAAAACATCTTGGCCCACCATTTTAAAATTGAAGCATGTAGGAAGGCTTTCTGCCACACGAAACTTGGTCTTGGCAGGGGACTTGACAGGTATTAAATGTAATGGCACGGTTGTCTTAGGCCTCACGAAAGAGTCCAAAGTTCAATGGGTCGCCCAAAACTCAAAAGCCCAACCAGCTAATGGGTAGGTCGGTCCGTACACGTGATAGGGCTGTGTAGCCCGTTAACCCAACGGGTAGGACTTGGGTCTCAATTTTTAGGGTCGGGGGCCTAAGGAGCAGGCCTGTTAACAAACCCGTTAGTCCATTCGTTTGTCTGTCCATTAGCTGAATAACATAATTAGATTATATTTCATAACTTTATTGTTTATTTGATATGTAATTTTTATAACGTTGAGACTTACAAATGATTGACAATTGTGTCGGTGCCAACCTAATTAGGATGCATTCAATTTGTAGTGATACACAATAGTCTCATCCACCAATTAATTTGTAATGTAACATTGTAACTCAATATGAATATTTGTTAATTTCAATCAATATGAATAATTTTTTTGTTAATTTATTTTTTCATTCCAACTTCATATAATTAATGTTTTTTTTATATAAAAAAATAAAATTTTTGATATTTTTTTGTAATTTTTTACATAAAAAATAAATTTTTAATAAAAAAAACTGTTTTAGGCCCAATGAACGGCTCATATTTAGCCTTTTTTGGCCCAATAGTGACCCACGGATAGGTCATGGGCCTAAAAAATTATAACGGATGAGGCCCGGCCCATTGACTAGTCAAAGCCTTGTGCCAAGCCCATGGACGGGCTATGAGCTGAACAATGACTGGGCCGACCCGTTGCCGAGGCCTAGGTTGTCTCCAACAAAATAATTTTTAAATTAGTCCAACTTGTGGATTAAGACATGTAGTTTTTTTTTTTTTTTGAAAACAAAAGACATGTAGTTGACTTGGGAGTTATTGGAGGAGCCGTTGAGGTTGTTTATTTATTTTTTATTATTATTATTTTAAATAGTAAAAATTGAGGGTAAGTCTCCATGGACTTATAATAACTTAAGTTCTCAAAATTATCCCTAACGGTGTTAATTTTATCCACTTATGAAAAGTCACATAGGTTAGATCATTTATGTATATATAAAAATCCTTGATTGAGTTATATATGAAAATCATTTATTAAATATTATGATAATTAATAAAAATTTTATATGAAAATTATATATTCTGATAGTTATATATGAAAAGATTAATTTATGAACAAATTATTGATCTATTAAGTCAAAATCAGAACACAAATTTTTTTTAACAACAATAATGCATAATATAAAGAGGCTGAACAATGTTAATAGAGTTCAGTAACACGAACGTTAAGATATAATAACATTCATGTTATTATATAATTGAAATTACAATTACGGTCGTATTACCAGTACAATTGTTTTATTATATTGACACTAATGTTACTATAATGAATTTTAACATACAATTGTAAACCTTAATAGATACATTATGTAACATACACTTTAATATTTACAGTGACATCAAAACTTTGTATTCAGTAACACATCTAATTTTACAAAATACAAGATAATAGTTTTTTTATAATAACATTAAATTTCGAATTATTTTAGTGAAAATATGAGTTACAAATTAAAAATTTACAAAATGAGGAGTAGTAACACGCAATTGACAATTGAATTACAATACTCAACACTAATTGTGAACATCAATACATCAAAAATTTGAACTCCATTTTTCGGTTCACGTACAGTTAGGGGTGTTCACCCTACCCTATAGGTAGAAAATATAGTCTTTCGTCTTCCTACCCGATACTTTGTGAAAAATTTTTTTCTTACCCTACCCGATCAGATGTGGTATTCTTACTCGATTAATCGGGTAAAAAATCGGATAAACACTTTTATAGTTATTAATTTTTGGATCATTTTAACAATTCAATTAAATAACATGCACCAATTTAATAACATAATAAATCAATAACACTAAAATCTAAAATAACTACAACAACAATTATAATAAAACACAAGAAAACATGAACATCAATCCATCATTCTTGTTACAAAATAAAATAACAATTATTTTAAGTTTAAACTATATGAAACACATTAAAATCATAACTGCTCAAATAGATTATTAGTTCACCACAAATCATATAACCAAAAAAAAAACCAAGTTAATGTTTTAACAACTTAAACATCCACAACAATGATAATGTTATAATATAAATTATACCATACAAATCCTCTTATAATTATTAAAAAAAATATAAAAAAGTTAAATATATTTTTTGCGAGTAGGGTAAGAATGCAGAAATTGATGGGTATTCTACATTCTTACCCAATTTTTACGGCTAACCATTCAGTAAGGTCGGGTAGGATAGAAAATTGCGATCAATCAGAAATTTGAACACCCCTACGTACAGTAACATAAACTTTTTTTCATAATAACACAACTAAAGAATACTCGATTATCTTACACAACAAAAAAATCAACAAAATCGAAATCTATAACACTTATGAATGTTGCGGTGCGTTTCCGCACGTAACATAATTTTCATATACAGTAGTATTGAAAAAACAAAAAAGTGGAGACCAATCAATGGAGAACGTCGGTGGTGTGGTACATGTTTAATGTGACACTAAGAAAAGACAGATCAGATATGATAACCTTTTGGTTTCCCGTCATCCCAAATCAATGAAATGGAGACTAATTGGATCCTCTAACCTCCACACTTATTTCGGCAGATTGAATTTGGGTACAATCTGCCGTTTCAAGCCTTTATGCATAGGCGGCAGCAGTAAGAAAAGTCTGTTTTTACACAAGCAAAGAGCCCCCAACAGGACATCTCATTGGGTGGCAGCAGTTGCACTGTTTGATTCTATTGCTGTGAATTGAGTCAACTGTCTCCTATTAGAATTTAAGGCCTCATTTTCATCTGATTGTAATTAACATTTCCCAAGTTGAATGAAATTTACAATCTTCCTTATCAAAAAAAAAAATGTGGGTACAAAGAATTTCAGCACTTTTTTTTTAATGAAAATGACACTATTTTGTATAGTAAAATTATAATTTTAAAAAGAGAAGTTATAATTGAGGTTAATCACAAATTATACTCCAAAAGATTATTTGAATTTTAATTTGTACTTTAAAAGAACAAAAAATTTAATTTACACCCATAGAAATTTGTATCAATGCGCAGTTAGAATAATAACCATTAGTTTGCCGTCTAAAATTAAATAGATAAATTATACTTAGATCCCCTCATACTTGTCACTTAATTATTTGGAGTCCCGCACATTTAAAATATTATTCTTACACCTCTTAATGTTGGTGCACGTGTAACGCATAAACTCTTGTCATTGATATATGTTTGCTAATTTTTCATATGAACCCGAAAATAATATGACGATCACTATTATGAATGATAGGTGAATTGGATTAAAGTCAAACACGGATAGTTTGTTTTGACACAACAAATTCGTTTGAAGAAAAAGAATTTTTATTTTTCGACCAGGTATGATTAGAGAACCTTTTTACTTAGTTTTGGTACCGTAAAGATGAAGTTGATTTTTAATATTGATATTAGGGGTGTAACTTAGATTGACTAACATGAATTTAACTTAACCATAGTCCAAATTTTTAGTACTTGGTTGAACTTTTTAATATTTTGGTTGTTTTAATTTTGGACAAAAAAAAAAATCAATACGAATTAAATTTTGGCAATATTGGGTATTGGCTTCGAGTTGCGAATTCCACTTGAATTTGTAAAATTGGGTTAAATTCGAACCCAGACCCAAATTTAACCCATTATTTGAAAAAAAAAAATTAGACACCCACACATAAAAATGTTACAGCATCTGCCCTGCACCCCCTCAATCATTGTTATTGATTTTTGATTCCTATTGCAATGAGTAATGAAAAGATAATAGAATTTAGGTTTAATATTAATTAGGGCTAAACACAAAACTAAACCCTACTTTGATTCAATTTTGTTTTGAATTAATGAGAAACCCTATTTCAAACAGAGTTTAACTCGAATAATGTAATTTGATCTTAACCCTGGAACAAAAACTTAATCGCGGGTTGAAGTTGAGCTGGGTTGGACTCATTTTGAAAGGGTTTCCTATTTTGGGTTGAGTCATCAATACGCCCAACCTATTTTCATTGTGTTTTTAGATTTATATCCGAGTGATATTATAGTTATTGAAGATATGGTTTAAGATTGATTCAAATATACTAGTACCGATCTTAAATTTTTTGTAAATTGACCACTTACAATCTTAATTTACCAATAATCTTACTTTTTACTTCATAATATCTGATGTAGACAGAAGACTACAAGATAGATTAATATCGTCAAAAAAGCACTGATCGAGCGTCAATCAAGACTGATTTTGGGTGATAGTATCAAAAAATTTCAGAAGACCTCATTCTGAAAAGTTTTCGACAATCTAAGTAAGATTGAAACATGTATTCTTCAACCCATCGTTTTTAATATGGGTGTTCAAATTTTTTATTACTCGTAATTTTCTACCCTACCCGACTCTTAAGTCCATAACACCTCATTGCCTCCTTATCTCACCTCTCTTGCTCTTCATCTCGCCTCTCTCGCCTTAAATTCATAGTTTGTGATTTCTGACTTTTCTAAGTTTTTATAACATATGATTTCTAAGATTTTGTATATGATTTGTAAGATTTTGTATATAATTTTCTAAGAATCTAAATTATAGAATATGATTTCTAAATTGATATTGTAACTGTTTTAGGTTTTATTGTTATTAGTTTATTGTATTGTTAAATTGATATAAGTTACATAATTGAATTGTTAAAATGATTCAAAAATTAATAATTATAAAACATGTTCACCCGATTTTTTACCCGACTTCTTATCCAATTAATTTAGACGAAATTTGGATAAGAATACTACACTTAATCGGGTAGGGTAGGCCAAAAACAATTTCTTCCGCAAAGTATCGAGTAAGGAGATGAAAGACCGTATTTTCTACCCATATGATAGGATGAACACCCCTAGTTTTTAAGTTAAAAAATGATTTTTAGAGCACTTTTTTATTTTATCCCGTTGTTTGAGGTATTTTTGTAATATTATTTATTTACTTGATTTTTCTAGTAATTTAGGATTATTAGGATTTTGCATTTATATATTTTTGAAAATTGATTCAATAGCTTTGGTTTTGATTTGAAGAAAAACTTAGAAACAAGTTTTCTTTTCTTCGAAATTGCCTTAGTATTCTGCGAAATCGACACAACTCTTGAAGGCTCTAATTTGGTATTATTGTGATAATCAACATGTTATAACCGTTGTTGTTTAATCTTGTTTCTTTATTCACACTTACCCCAGGGCCGACCCAATCACTAGACCAATAAGGCTTGGGTTTTAGGTTCCACTTTAAAGAAGACTCCATAATTTTTAGCGAAATTTGGGACCAATCCTTTTATGTGGACTTATTTAGGGATAAGTCATCAAGGGAACTTATTTACTTTTAAGTCCACTATGTTTAAATTGTCAAAATTACCCTTAATAGTTATATTTAATTAAAACAAATTTAAAAACTAACAACACCTAAATTTTTGGAGTTTAAATAACATTAAAATTCTCTCTCATATGTATCTATTTCCATGTATAGACTATTTCTCTTCCTTTCACACACACACACACACATATATATAGTAACATTATAAACAAAAAATAATAACATTCAAAAAAAAAAAAAAAGTAGCATTTAAACACAAAAAATAGTAACATTGAATATTAATATTTAAAAAAAATAATCATAGTAACATATTCACGAAAAATAGTAACATTCAAATACAAAAAAAAAAAAACAACAGCATTCAAACACAAAAAAAAAATAGTAACATTCAAAAATAAAAAATAATAACATTGAATATTAATATTTTAAAAAACAACAAAGTAACATGTTCAACAAAAATAGTAACATAGTCAACAAAACAATAACATGTTTAACAAAAAACAATACTAACATGGTCAAAAAACAAATAGTAACATGAAACATTAAACAAAATTGAAAATAAAAATAGTAACATTCAATTCCAAAACAAGAGGACGGAGTCTCCAATTCTTCACCATCCAATTAACCAACCAAAAAATTTTTATAAAAAAAAAACTCGAAATCCTAAGGAATTTCAAATAGGCGAACATATAATGTAGAAACGAAGAGAAAATAGAGTACAAATTGATGGCAGATGATGTGTTAACTTGGAGAGGCGTGGTCATTGATGACAATGAATATTTAAGTTTCACAGTGAGATTATCGCTAATTTTGGATACAAAGAGAAGTAAAATTGGGCGTTTCGAGCTAGAGAGCTTTGAATCGAAACGCTCAAAAGCTTAAGCTTTGGTGGTTATGACAACAATAAAAGCTATGGTGCTCATGGGAATCTAGAATTGGTAGATTATCGCTAATTTTGGATACAAAGAGAAGTAAAATTGGGCGTTTCGAGCTAGAGAGCTTTGAATCGAAACGCTCAAAAGCTTAAGCTTTGGTGGTTATGACAACAATAAAAGCTATGGTGCTCATGGGAATCTAGAATTGGTAGTATATATATATAATAAAGTATGTAGATAGTTTGTCTTTAACTTTTCGCAGTTTAGATCATTTGAGAATTATTGATCTGATGATCCTAATTAAAATTTCATTCCTTTTACAACTCTAAGTCTCTCATCTCTCATATAACTCTCTCTCTCTCTCTCACTCTATATAATATACCCAACACTTATACGCATATAACTCTTTCTCTCTCTCAAACATTTTAAACACATTCTTTCATCTCTCATACTATATATATATATCGCTTAACATTGTTTGTCTTGACAATTCTAATTAAACTTCCTTACTTAAAAAAATTCAATGTCAAGCTAATCATCAATAAAAAAAAAATAACAAGTGATACCAATTGCACCAAAAAAAAAATCAAGCTAATCACCAATAAAAAAAATAAGTAATACCAATTGCACCAATATATATATTGATATATTGGCAATTGGTTTCAATTATTTTTTATATTGGTAATTAGCTTGATTTTGAATTTTTGAATTTTTTTGAACAATTGGTATCACTTATTATTTTTTTATTGGTTATTCGCTTGACTCTGATTTTTTTCTTATATATATATATAACTTGCCCCCCAAAAAAACAAAATCAAGCTAATCACCAATAAAAAATAAGTGATACCAATTGCACCAAAAAAATTAAAAAAATTAGAGTCAAGCTAACAACCAATAAAAAAATAATAAGTGATACCAATTGTACAAAAATATACTAAAAAATTCAAAGTCAAGCTAATTACCAATATAAAAAATAATTGAAACCAATTGCAAATAAATAAATAAATAAATAAATAAATAAATAATATATATATATATATATATATATATATATATATATTCAAAACCAACTATAACATTTTTTTCTATTTGTATCACTTATATATATATATATATATATATATATATATATATATATATATATATTCAAAACCAACTATAACATTTTTTTTCTTATTTGTATCACTTTCCCCTTGTTAATGTTCATATTTTTTTGAATACTTGAATAGTGCAAAATAGACACCGAAATGATAAAATGTCAGTTAAATCAATTTTAAGTGGTGAAATTTTTATTTTGTTGATTTGGTTTAATTGTAACGTGAGAATATTTATATAGAATCCGAAAAGTCACAACAGTGGAGAATTCAAATCAATTTTCTTTGCAACTATAAGTAGATCCACTAGGCAATGTTAGTTCGATTGAGCTTTTTTCTATTTTTTGGAAATTTGATTTATAGTTCAATGTAGTTAATTTGTTTGATTGGATTCAATGATTTAATTATGTGTTTTTAATGATATTCCGTATTAAAATTAGGCAACCTATTCCTTAGATTTTGTCAAATGTTGAAAAAATGAACACTTATTTGGTGGAAAGAAGAGTCGTCATGAAAAAATTTATGGCATGATAATTTTGTAATGGTGTTAATTTAAATTTATGGGAATTCTCGAATTATATTAATGTGATATGGTTCATCTTCATTTCAACCCTTGGAGTTCTTTTATTTAAAACATTATTGGATGTCCTATTTGCTTTGGCAAATGTTTTGTGTTAAGAGTGTCTTCAGGCACGGGTAATGACTAGTATCTATATCTATATAATAAAGTAGCTAGATTTTTTTGTCTTTAGCTTTTTGCGGCTCAGATCGCTTGAAGAAATATTGATCCAACGGTTCTAATATGAAATTTCCTCTCCCCCAATTTTTTGAGCAAGACTTTTATTCCTTCTGTAATTCTAAGACTCTCATCTCTCTTATAACTCTCTATTTCTATCTCATACTATACATTAATTAGGTCGTTAATTATGATTCTAATTAAAGATTATTTTTCAAAATTTCAAATAAACAAATGGACTATAAATATAGCTTCTTTGGGTCAAAACGAGCCGAATAACTACAATATGGGTCATATTTTGTTTTGAAATAAAAATATTATACTGTTCAGATGATACAATAGGCGAATAATAAATATGTAATGTGATATATCTATATACAAAAAAAGTCAGCATTATTTGTCTTGAGCTTTTTGCGGCTCATATTGTTTTACGATTATTAATCAAACGATTGAAATTTCTCCTCCAAAATTCATTTTATTTGATTATCGATTCGAAATGATTTTGGTTATGATTCGAATTGAGCTGAATTTAATTGTCAAGTATAAAGTATATATTTTTACTTAAATTTAACTTTACTTGAATTTTATGAGAATAAATAAAAATTAGTTTCTAGGTTTAAGATAGAAGTATTAATTGAGTCGAACTTAAATTTAGTTCTCAGTTTGACGTAATTGTGATTAAGACTCGAATTCAGCTAAATTTGACTGTTGAGTATAAAGTATAAATTTTTTCTTAAACTTAAAGGGTGGGGTTATTCCCACCCCATTTAATTACTCTTTATCAAACTATTAAGTCCACGCTTTATATACTCACCCCATGCTACATACATCTCTTTTAAAAAGAAAAGAACAAAATAAGAAAAAAAAAAAAAAAAAAAGCAAACTGAGAAGGACAAAAAAAAATCAAGTAAAGATTAAAGGAATAAGAAAAACTACAAAACACAAAACCACAAGACATAAAACTGGACATGAAAAAAAAAAGTATCAAGGATAAACACAAAATCGAACAAGAAAAAAAATAAGAAGGATAGATGGAAAACCTAAACAAGATAAAAAAAATTAAAAAAAAAATCTAAAAGCGTACATATATATACACATATATAAATTCTAGATAAAAAATTATTAAACTTGACAGAGAGATCAACACATACCGAAAATAATGAAAATCCATGTAACAAAAAGGAAATCAAATACTGAATTAAATTGAGAAGTAATAATAATATGTATCTCAATGAAAAAATTCATGTTAAAAAAGTATTTTTGTGAGTGAATGAGATAAAATAAAGAATGAAACCCTAATTATGACAAAATATAATGTGAGTTTACTTATTAAACAGGGTGTATATAGCTTGGGTGGATTTAGTTACTAATGGAATGGGTATAGAAGGGGTGGACTTAGTAATTTGATAATGATAAATTAAATGGGGGTGAAATGGAGATTTGTAGGGTGGAAATAGTCTTATCCAAACTTAAATTTGATTGAATTATACGAATGAAAACTATTTTTAATTTTTCAACAAAATTATTTACATTTAAGAGAATTCACGTGAAACTTTTGGATGTTTTCCTCACAAAAGTTACACGAACTCACATTGAAAAAATGATGCAGAGATAATGTTATGAACTTTAGGTAGAAACCTGGAAAAAAAAAAGAGTTATATTTTTTTGAAATTTGAGATAAGTTTATTAAAAATGTTAAAATAGTGAATTTTTTATCAATAAAAATTATATTTTCTTATAGATTGTTGAATTAATATGTAGCAGTAGTTGTAGCTTGACTTTCGTTATATAAAGGTTTGATTATGTATGTTCTATATACAAGTTGAACAATATCAATTTGATCGTTGTATTGTTGAAATTATATTATACATTGTTTTATTTATGAAAAAATATTTATAATTTTTTAGAAGTAACATAGTGCCTTCAGGTACGGGTAATTACTAGTATATAATAAAGAAACTAGATTTCTTTGTCTTTATATTTTCACGACTCAGATTACTTGACGATTATTAATTTGATGGTCCTAATGCAAAATTTCCCCTCCTAATTTTTTGAACAAGACTTGTATTCCTTCCACAATTCTAAAACTCTTATACCTCTTATAACTCTCTCTCTCTCTCTCTCTCTCTCTCTCTCTCTCTATTTCTCTATCTCATATTACACATTAATTTGATCGTTAATTATGATTCTATATAATTAAGGATTATTTTTAAAATTTTTAAATAAATAAATGGACCTTAAATACAGATTCTTTGCGTCAAAACAAGTTGATTGACTATAATATATGTCATATTTTGTACTGAAATAAAAATACTATAATATTTCAATGGTATAATAAGCAAATAATACATATATATATATATATATATATATATATATATATATATATATATATATATATATAATTTGTGATGTATCTATATACTAAGGGGGCTAGCATTGTTTGTTTTGAACTTTTTGCGGTTCAAATTGTTTTAAGATTGTTAATCAAACGATCGAAACTACTCCAGATAATTTTTTGACCAAAAATTACAAGAATTCTTTCATTTTACTCAATTATGGATTTGAAGTAATTATAATTAGGATTCAAATTGAACTGAATTTGATTATCGAGTATAAAGTATATATTCTTACTTAAACTTAATTTTGCTCGAATTTTATGAGTTTATTCAAATTTGAAGTTAAATTGAAATTGATTATAAAAATAATAAAATTTTAAAAAATTATAGTGTCATTGTGAATGAGAATAGATAAGAAGTAGTTCGTAGGTTAAGATAAAAATATTAATTAAGTCGAACTTAAATTCAATTCTCGGTTTGACATAATTATGATTAAGACTCGAATTGAGCCGAATTTGGTTGTCAAGTACAAAATATAAATTCTTACTTAAAATTAAATTTGATTGAATTTTACGAATATTTAAATTGAACTGAAATGAAAATTATTTTAACTTCTCAACAAAGTTTTTTATATTTACAATAATTCGCATGAAACTTTTAGATGTTTTTCTCATAAAAGTTACACAAACTCACATTGAAAAAATAGTGCAACGATAATATTATAAACTTTAGATATAAACTTGCAGAAAAACAAAAAGTTATAATTTTTTAAATTTGAGATAAACTTTATTAAAAATGTTAAAATAGTGAATGTTTAATCAATAATAATTATATTTTTTCAGATTTTTAAATTAATATGTTGCAGTAATTGTAACGTGACTTTCGATATATAAAAGTTTAAATGTATATGTTCTGTATACAAGTTGAATAATATTAATTTGATCGTTATATTGTTGAAATTGTATTATACATTTTCTTTATTTATGAATAAATATTTGAAATTTTTTACGAGTAACATAGTGTCTTCAGTACGGATAATTACTAGTATATATATATAAAGAGAGAGAGAATATCAATTGTTCTTTGAATTTGAATTTTAAATTTATGTAAAAAAAATTATTAGCATATCTTCACTGAAAGTGAATTAATGGATAACAATCCTCAAGTTGGGAAATTAATTTAAAGTTGCTTTTAAAGAAGAGTATTTTAGAGTTAAAAAAAATAGTAGACTTAAGTACTTATTAGTAAAGTAAAAACGAACTTATCTCCAAAAAAAAAATTTTAACGGACTAAACTCGTTATAAATTCCTTTAGGAGGACTTAGTCCCAATTTTTACTAATTTTTAGATGTATAGTAATACTTCAAACAAAAAATATGAATCCATAAAAAATAAACCCCACAAAAATCCTAGATTTAAGTTCAAATAAATTTTTTTAACTTGAGTGGATTGAACTAGGGGTATAACTCGGGCTGGTTGGGTGAGTTGAGAGGTCAATCATAACTCAACATTAGGTATATAATCTTCGATCCTAACCCTAACCCTACCTCAACCCGAGATACTTAATGAGTTTAATTCGGGCGAGGTCGGGTTGAATTCAGGCTGATTTTGAGTTAAAAATCAGTTGAACTTAGGTTACTTAATTCGGGTTGATTTTTTAAAGTGTAGATTTGATTTTTTTAAGTGTAGATCTGATTTTTTAAAATGATATGAGATAAAGGGCGAGAGTAAATGAAGAGAAAGGGAATGAGAGATGGAGGAGTGACGAGTGACAGTGAAAGGCTGAGAGTCTGAAATAACTTAGACAAGTAACGATTGAGAGAGAGAAGAATGACGAGTGACAGAGGGATCTGAGAGTGATGAAGGTGTAAAGGTGAAAATTTAAAGTGAAGTGAAAGTCGAGACTCTAAAAAGTGAAGATAAATATT
Source organism: Ilex paraguariensis (assembly GCA_963454935.2). Lineage (NCBI taxonomy): Eukaryota > Viridiplantae > Streptophyta > Magnoliopsida > Aquifoliales > Aquifoliaceae > Ilex > Ilex paraguariensis. The sequence continues at coordinate 12,168 of CAUOFW020005719.1, read as the reverse complement.
AACCATAGTTAAATATATTTATGTATATTCAAGTTCAACCCAATTTAATAATCGGGTTCAACTCGATTTTAATATTCGAGTTGAACCCGACAACTTGAGGATTGCCCAAATTTAATTCAGGTTGATGTTTTTTAGCTCAAGTCTAACCCAAGTATTACAAATTCTAACTCAAACCCTGTTTTTTTCTAGTTAGGCTTGGATTGAGTTCAAATTAACCCATTCAAGTTGCAGCCCTAGATTGAACATATTAATTCATTCAACCCATGAAATTAAAAGGCTCTAACTGAATTAGTAGGTCCTAAAATTCAATTTTTCTAAAACAAAAATAAAAAAGTTAACAATAAAACTAAATCTACTAAAAAAAAAGTCTTAACTGCTCCCAAAAAAATCAAGCTCTTCCCTATTTTTCTCTTACCATAAAGTTTAACTATGATAATAAAAATTTGAATATAAAATTTGAATTAATATTTTTTATTTAAAAAAAAAAACTTTTTTATTAATTCCGCTTTAAACCCCAAAATATCTCGGGCGGCTCCTGCGTTACCCTGCATCAATATTTTTTCAATGTAAACAAGAAAAAAAAGTCTGCGTTGTAGATTTGACTTCAATGCGTAGAGCTATAGAACCTTGTTCTCTCTCTCTCTCTCTCTCTCTCTCGGGTTGGGGGGGGGGGGGGGGGGGGGGGGGAACTAGATGTATCTCCATGCACATATAAAGGACTAGACTTATCCTTCTCTCCACATGTAGCTTCCTTTATTCCTCATTAACAAAGAAAAGGAGGGACAAAAGAAAGCCAAACAAACACAAGTGAATAGATGCAGCCAGGTGAGAGTTCATCTAAACTTGGGCGAAATGAAATGGAAAAATATCGAAGAATGCAAATGAAAGATCATGTGTCCAACCTTGTCTCTCTCATTCCTACCCAACCCTCTAGGGTACGTACCTCTCTCTCTATGATCTCTATCTCTGTGTGTCGTGTGTGTATATATAAATATTTATTTGTATGCATCTCTCTAAGAATTTCAGGAGAGACTGTCATTTCCTGCGTTGTTGGATCAAGCTACTATTTACGTGAAGCAACTGAAGGATCACCTGGAAGAACTGAGGCAAAAGAAGGAACAACTCCAAGCTGATGGAGCTGGAATTAAAGATCAGATGATTGGGTTGGTGTCACCAGTGCTTGCCATAAGAGAGATGGGTTCTATTTTGGAGGTGAATTTGATAACTGGCTTAAGTAAGAGCTTCACTTTGCATCAAGTTTTCAGTGTTCTTCAGCAAGAAGGTGCTGAAGTTGTCAGTGCTAGCTCTTCAACTGTGGGTGTCAGGGTCTTCTACACAATTTATTCTCAGGTTTTATCTTTATTTTAACTATACATATATATATATTCTATATAGTTGAAAAACGTGAATGTGATTTTTTCAGTAGCAGTTATCACTATAAATGTAAATAGCCATCAAGTGGTTATAAAAAAATGACACGATCGAGAGAGATAGTACCAGCACCAGCACACCAAATCACATAGTTAAACATGTGTAGACCAACTTAATATTATGATGGACATCTCCATTATAAGTAGCTCTCACATGTTGTACCCTTTTTAAAGAAGAAATACAAATATAGGAATGAATATACTCATTCAAACCACAAATCACAGTTTCAAACCACAATAGCTTCATCTATGAGTTACAATGCTTTGAACTTTACAGCAGACCATATGCTTTTTATGACTCCAAAATATATCAAACGCCTGCTAAATCCAGCCAAGGCCACCCCTACACATAGCAAACATAGATACAAACATCAATATATACAAGTGTCAGAGATACAATAAGATCAGAAAAAATCCATCAATATTTAGATTGACATACGATAGGATCCAAAAAGACCATCACTATCTAAGATGTAGAGGATGATAGATATATGTTATACTTATCTTCTATCATATGTAATTCTCATACTAGGGTTGAGCTCTCATGTGCTCAAGTACCTTCAATAATACACCGATGTAGTAGTTAGGTCCGTGGATGTAAGCAAAAATATAGTCTTCATGTGAAGGGGCGTGTTAAAGTATAAATATTTATATTACATCTTCTCCTTTTTGGAATAAATGGTTGTTTAACATGATATCAAAGTTAGAGGTCCTGTTTTCGAATCTTGCCGCTGCCTTAATGATTAAAAATATTTTCATATACTAGGTCTAAAATTTAACCTGAAGCGTGTTAAAGTATTAATACTTAAGTTACACACTCTTTAACAACTTAAGTTTTAACTTACGTCTTTCATTCGATTATTTTCATACGATATACTTGCAACTTGATGTTCCAAATTGAGTCATGATTAATACTTATATCTCTGGATTGATTTTTGCAGGCTTTATCTTCGAGAATTGGCATAGCTACATCAAGAATAGGTGAAAGATTGCACCAACTGATAAATAATCCCGTTGCATAGCAATGACTAGGATGAAATTGAGATGAATAAGACAATGAAAATTTTTTGGATGGCTCCCTCGATGTGAATCAAGGAAATCTCCCTTGATCACTCGATCTTTCTGTGCTTGTAAGGCATGCCAAATCAAAAAGTTATGAGGTATAAGAGCCGCTACTTTTACACCATCTGTAGGTTCTACGCCAAATATGTATGTAATTGTGGTGTTAGCTCAAATTTCTACATTATGCTATTTCAAGTATTCAATCTCAAAAATGAAACAAAAATAAGATCAAATGTTTACTTGATATTTATCGATGACTCTACCCTTCTTTTCCCTGATTTTGGCCTTGGTTTGATGTTTTAATCCTTGAATGTTGAAGCATGGTGAATCATTTCAAAGACAAACAAAAAAGGATTTAAAAACAGGAAGTAATAAAAGTATACATCTAATGGTTTGAATGTCTCTCACACACATAAGAGGGGCAACAACGTCAAGGTGAAATTGGTTGCAAGTTACAAAATCCAAAATTGGCTTGATAATCTGAAAGTGAAGAAAATAGTCAGAAATGAGATCAAACAATGAGAAAAAAATGTTTACCAGAAAAATATATATAAAAAAAATAATACCAATGTTGGAAGATAAACCACCTTGGGTGTGATTCTGAAACTCGAATGGAATCCTTGACAGTCAAGAATACCATCATCCACCAAAATAACTCGGGTCATAGTGAAGGAAAGATTGATGAACAACCCTGAACATATACATAGTATACTATTTCGTTGCATGTTGCCTCAAAAAGATATCTAAAATAGAGGATATAACCAATTCAGAAGTGCAAAGAAACGGGGAAAACGGAAGGAAACTCTAGTATAGTAACAGTTATCAAAGAAGCTAAAATGGAGCATGGGGGAAGGGGGAAGGGGAGGAGGCATTGAAAGGTTTAGATCGTTATTTAAGTTTAATAAGTCAATTATGTTGAAATGTAAAAATGTCCTAATTGCATTGTTGAACAGTAAAAAAGAAAGTAAAAGTTTTATAGAATTGCTGACAGTTTATTGTAGTATAGATAGATATAGATATAGATAGAAGTAGTATAGATATAGATTAAGGGAAATGTAAAATGTATACTTTAATGTTGTCATTATTCATCTCTTAAAAGTTTAATCTATTGCCCTTAATTATTCATTAAGTCCCAAGTTTCTCAAGTTTTTAGAATCTACGGATGAAATTTTATTTAAAGAGTTAATTAAGGTTAAACTAGGAAAACAATTTTTTTTGTTGTTTATGGGTATGCACAAGTAATTTTCTTTCTATTTTGAATTTTGTTAACTTGAGTTGTTCTTTGACATTGTCAACTTCTTGTTTACTTACATTAATTAGTAATCATAATAAATTAATAAAGAAACAATAATAAACAATAATAAATTTTGAAAGACCAAAATACAAAAATCTGAATTCAGTCCTAGGTCAAATGAAAGAAGGGTAATGCCAGCCCAATTGATATTGAACCCAATTTACCTATCCAATCTATTATTTGTCTTTGGATTAAAAGTGTGTTCTAATATTGCATGTAATCCACTATCTCAATCTCACATTTGCATTGTAGTTAAGATTGTTAAAATATGACACGAATCATTAATATGACACCAAATTAGAGGGTTTGAGCATTCCTTAAACCACCTATTTCATAAATGAGTGGACTTGACACGACACGATTATTAAACGAATCGAATATGAATAAAACCAATCAAAGAAATACTCGATACGACTCGTTTATAAATCGGATATACACGATTCTTACACGACACGAACTTCGATATAATACGATTTATTAGACACAAATTAATAAACGAATTAAGTATGAATAAAATATTTTTTGATACGAACCCGCCTCACCAGTCTCCCTCTTTGCTTATATCTAGTATCAAATTAGACATTGTCAATGCATTATATTTTGACTTAAATTTAATTCTAAATCGTGTCGAATTTAATCAGTTTCCTGCAGTTTGTCATTGAATTATTCAAACCCCTAATATTTAAAATATTAAACACAAATTCCCTTAAGTTTATACGCGTGCAATACTTAGACCCCTCAAGATTAATATATTGTTAATAAACTACACTTAAATCCCTTTGAAGTTTGTAGTAAGTATATAATACTTAGACCCCTTAAATTTAAAATATTATACTTAGACCAAAAATACTTCAATCAAAGATAGAATATCAAATATTATTTTACTATCAAAATTCATATTCTATTGTATTATTTATTGAAATAAAATAAAAAATAAAAAATTATTCTTTTCTTAAAAATCGTAATTAGTATATAATTATACTATTTATTGAAATAAAACTAAAAAATTAAACAAGGAGTCTAAATCATATATAATTTTTATATGTTTTTAAGTATATGTGAAAAATGTATAATTTTATTAGAATAATCCACCGGTCGAAACATATTAAGGCAAGGTTGTTTGCCTTTCTCCCATTGTAATCAATTTTTAAGAAATGAAATAAAGTGTTTATTTGTTTGAAAAAAAAAATACAAATATATATATATATAACTTTCCTTATTTTTATTTATTTTTACTTATATGTGGAAAATGTATAATTTTATTAGGCTTAGATGGGTTAACCAAACATAGGATATGATTGATTTGGATTGGAATGGATAGAGTCATAGGTAGAATAGTAAACTACTACAAAATTATTTGTGTAATCTATGGGATCCACTAAATTATACATTTATTTCCCAAACAAATGTTAGGATTGAATATAAATTTGGGTTAAGGTTTTAAAATAGATGAGTGGGATTGGTTAGGATATTAAAAAAAAAAACCTACACTATCCCACCCCATTACCCAAAACACCCAAAGGGATTATGGTTGTCACAAAGTATACTGTTTGTTTGGTTTACTTTTTTGGATTTTTTATATTTTATATCCCCAAACATTTTATGATTTTTATTTTATATGATCAAATATTAAAATTTTCATATTATACATTTTTAATTTATGAAAAGTATTGTAATATCGCTTTTATTAATTTTGTTATTTTTTCCATCAAAAAACACCTCATTAATACTGACAAAAAAATTAACAAAAAACTAACAGAATAACTATATTACAATATTTTTTATATATTAAAAATATAATATGAAAAATTTAATATTTAAAGGTATAATATAAAAAGGTCCAACGAAATCCTACTCCATAATATGTGAACACAAGCAACGTATGAAAAGGGCCGAGGAAAATATAACTCAAAAACACTTCAAGTGTTCAACTGAACCGAAAGTGGTGATAGATTATTGCACGGGATAGATCTTGTAATCTCATAAGATAGCGATCCCTTGACTGACAAACCTGAAAAATGGGGTTAGAAGAAAAGGGGCCAGACATGAGCCCAGTCAATCCCCTCTGAAGCTTAAGTCAGTAAGATTAAAGGGATGTTTCTTAGTCAATGAACTATGGTTTGATTTTGCGTCCCTTTGTCTATTTTTCTGAGGGATATTTATACCTGAATTAACAATGATTGCTCTAGATCTTCAGTCTCATCTGGACATCTAACATCTGACACACCATCCCTCGTGCTGTGAATGCTTCCCCTTTACGCCTCCTCGAATTGAATGCTCGGGGAATGGTATAAGTGCTCGGCCGCAAGCCGAACATTTATACTACGAGCCGAGCAGCCCAATCCAAGAGGTCGGCGACTGACACCGACAGGGCACGGACTACTAGGTGGATCAGAGAACTCGAGAGAACCAATCGCGTTGTTTCGGCGCATCAGTCATTAATGCTCCAGTCATCATGACAGTAGGCATAGACTTGCAGAGAGTAGTTGGTGGCAACACCGCCTTTATTTGTCTTGTCACTATCACTCATCTCGCCATAAATGCGAGGTCACATCGCTTTGACTATGATGCCAACTGTTGTACTCGGCCGCTCTGTGTCACCATGCCTCGGCTCATCCCCTCGGCATCTTTTAGACATCCTAATGACTTTATTGGGCCATGTGTCACCCTGGGAGTTGAGGATCTACACAGGAGTCCCGCCAACTGCCCCCCAGCCGTAATCCCTTACGCGGCACTCGACAAGTGGAGTGAAGGGATTGGGGCTCTATCATCATGCCTCATTAACGGTAACGGTTGCTTGCACGTCTGGTGCCGCCCTTTTCAAATGCCCTAATGATGAGCCAACTCCTCGATTCTCGCTCCTTATGAGGCATTATAAATAGGGGGTTTCTTTGTCTTTTAAGAACTTTTGCATCCTTCATCGCTCCTCAGCAATCAGACCCCAAGTGCTCCCCTGTCCTCCGAGTTTCCCTGGTTCTCCGAGCTCTCTCCGAAGACCAACCTCCTATAAGTACTTCCACTTGAGCTTTTTCTCTGTTAACCGTATTTCTAGGAAACAGCCACTCGGAGCTCGCTATTGGGTTTTTAGGACACGAGCGCTTGGCCCGTGTTTCTTTTGAAAGCGTTGCTCCAGGGGTGGAGTCTTACACCCCTCAGAGCCGTGCCCCTAACGACCGAGCGCTTGACTTGTTTATTTCGAGAGCGTTGCTCCAAGAGTGGAGTCTTACACCCCTCGGGGCCGTGCCCCCAACGACCGAGCGCTTGGCTCGTTTGTTTCGAGAGCGTTGCTTCAAGGGTGGAGTCTTACACCCCTTGGGGCCGTGCCCCAACGACCGAGCGCTTGACTCGTGTTTGTTTCAAGAGCGTTGCTCCAACGGTGGAGTCTTACACCCCTCAGGGCCGTGCCCCCAACGACCGAGCGCTTGGCTCGTGTTTGTAGCACCATGAAGACTGAAACCAGATTTAGTAATAGTATTTCTTTAAATTTGATACATTCCATGGTCGAATTACATCGTCACCATCCATATTTTGCAAACGATATGCGCCAGTACCCCCCACGGAGATTACCTTGTAAGAACCTTCCCAATTAGGACCAAGTTTTCCATCAGTGGGCTCACACGTATTCCCTACCACTTTTCACAGTACCAAATCTTCAACTTGGAATTCCCTCAATCGAACTTTCTTCTGGTGCTGCCGTGATAACTCCCCTTGGTACTTTGCCAGCTTGATGGACGCCAATGACCTCCTTTCCTCGGATAGATTGAGATCCCTAGCGAGAGTTTGATCATTATTGCCAAACTCGAAGGCTCGGCTCCGTATTGTTGGGAGTCCTACCTCCAATGGGATTATCGCCTCAATCCCATATGTTAGGGCGTACGGGGTTTCTCCCGTTGAAGTCCTCGGCGTGGTCCTGTATGCCCATAACACGTTAAGTAACTATTCGGCCCACCTTCCCTTTGCTACCTTGAGTCTCTTCTTGATTCCTGCCAGCATAGTTTTGTTGGATACCTCAGCCTGCCCATTACACTAGGAATAGGCTGGCGTAGAATAGTAATTGCATATTTCGTATCCTGAGCATAACTCTTGAAATGGGCCACTGTTGAATTGAGTCCCGTTGTTAGAGACGATAGCCTGGGGAATTCCAAATCGGGTGATGATGTTTTGCCACATGAATTTCCTCACTTCGACATCTCGAATGCGACTTAAGGGTTTCACTTCAATCCATTTAGTAAAGTAATCGGTTGCCACTATCAAGAATTTCTTGCCCAGTGGGGATCTCGGGAAAGGTCCGACAATATCCATTCCCCACTGTAAGAAGGGCCATGGGCTCGTTAGCAAGTTCAAATCTCCAGCCGGTTGTCGAATAATAGGGGCAAACTTCTAACATTTGTCACATTTCTGAACATAACTCTTCGCATCCTTTTGCATGTAAGGCCACTAGTACCCTTGCGTCATTGCTCAGTGCGCAAGAGACCTTCCGCCCGTGTGGCTCCCACACACCCCTTCATGGATTTCGTACAACAGTGGTTCCACTTTGTCCTCGGGGACACATAGTAATAGTGGTCCCGAGAATGATTTTCTGTATAGTTGCTCATCCAACATCCGGAATCTGGGGGCTTTGAGCTTGATCTTTCTGGCCTCTCGGACATCCTCCGGAAGCACTCCGCCTGCCAAGTATGCAATGATTGGCTTCATCCATCCCGATGGTGCCCCCATTATGGTTGGGTATACTTGCTCGGCCCTCTCTTCGTCTATGCTCGGACTATCCCGGGTCTCGATAAGTATACGCCGAGATACCTTTGAGGCCAAAGCTGAGGCCAAGCATGCTAAAGCGTCGGCGTGGGTGTTTTGATCTCTAGGGATCTGGAAAACTTTCACTTTTTCAAACTTTTTCATCCTGGATTTTGCTTTCTCATGATATGCCTTCATCCTGCTATCCCGGACCTCGAAGTCCCCATTGACCTGGTTCACGACCAGCTGGGAATCACAAAAAATCTGAAGGTGTTTAACTCCAATCGAGCTTGCGGCGTCCAGTCCTGCTAGCAATGCTTTGTACTCGGCTTTATTGTTGGACACCTTGAATTTCAATCTGACAGCCCTTTCAATGATAAACCCTTCTGGGTTGGCTAGTACGATACTTGTCCCTGCCCCCTGGCGTTCCAGGACCCATCAACATGGAGATCCCACACGTCCTTCGACCGATCCAGTGTTGGGGGCTCGCACGCAGAGAACTCGACAACAAAATCCGCCAGGACTTGTCCTTTTATTAACGTTCAGGGTTTGTATCTGATTTCAAACTCTCTGAGCTCTACATCCTATTTGGCAATCCTTCCGTACATATCGGCCTTGTGTAGGATCGGCTTGAGAGGTCGGTCCGTAAGGACATCTATGGCGTGAGCTTGGAAATAATGCTGGAGTTTCCTTACCAAGACCACCAATTTCAATACCGATTTCTCCATCGAAGAGTATCTTGTCTCGGCGTCGAGCAAGGCCTTGCTTACAAAATACACGGGTCTCTGTGTGCCCTTTCGTTATCCCTGACCAATGCTCCACTAACGACGTCTTGAGAGACGGACAAATAAAGGCTTAACACCTCCCCTGCTACTGGAACAGACAACGTCGGAGGGTGTTTCAAGTACTCCTTGATCCCTTCAAGAGATCGATCGCATTCCTCATTCCAAACTCCATTAGCTGCCCCCCTTAACTTGGAAAAGAATAGTTTGCACTTATCGGACGATTTGGAAATAAACCAGTTAAGGGCCGCCAACATCCCGGCCAATTCTGAACGTCCTTGACGGTCTTGGGCGCCTAGACATTCTGAATCGCCTGTATCTGCTTGGGGTTTGCATCGATCCCCTGATGAGTGACTAAATACCCCAAAAACTTTCCAGAACTTACTCCAAAGGCACATTTCAAGGGGTTAAGTTTCAGGACATATTCCCAGAGGATGGCAAATGTCGTCCCGAGATGGCGGAGATGGTCAGCCTCCGTCTTGCTCTTGACCAACATGTCATCAATGTACACCTCCATCGTGTCGTCGAGCTGGTCTTTGAAAATCTTATTCATTAATCGTTGGTAAGTTGCCTCGGCATTCTTCAACCCAAAGGGCATTACGGTATAACAGTAGATCCCCCGCGGAGTGATGAACACCGCTTTCTCCTGATCTGGCTCGCGCAGGGGAATCTGGTGATATTCAGCTCGAGCATCCATAAAGGTGATGCGCCTGTGGCCGGCCGTGGCGTCTACGAGCTGATCAACCTTGGGCAAAGGTACTCGTCCTTAGGGCAAGCCTTGTTTAGGTCCGTGATATCCACACAGACTCGCCATTTTCCTTCTTTTTTCTTGGCACACACGGTATTAGACAGCCATTGGGAAAACTGCAACTCCTTGATGGAACCCGCTCCCAACAACCTCTCCACTTCTTCTTCCATAGCTTTCGCATGATAGGGCGGTTCTTCGGGCCTTTTGCCTGACGAGTTTGAACGAGGGTTCACATAGAGCTGATGGGTCATCACGTCGGCACTTATCCCCGTGATCTCGGCTTGGGTCCAGGCAAAGACATCGGCATTGTGGCGTAAAAAGGAGGTCATATCATCCTTCTCTGCACCGCTGAGTGATTCCTCTATCAGGAAGTATTTCTCGTTGTCATCAAAGCTTAGGAGAACCTTTACCAAGGCTTCGTTGGAGTGGTCGGCAGGCTCTGTTATGGGCTCGTCCACCCCTGGCCGACCGTTCTGTGATTGCTATTTGGCAATCACCGCATTGGGATCGCGCTTTTGACTCCGGCCGCTTATTCCCATTTTGACAACAGCGAGAAACAGTTTTTTGCCGAGGCCTGGTCACCCGAATTTCCATTAAGCCCTGTGGTGTTGGAAACTTTATCTTCTGATGGTAGGATGAATGGACCGCCTTAAGTGCATGTAACCATGATCTCTCCATATTGCGTTGTACGGGGAGTTAGAGTCTACCACCATGAACTCTACTGGAATGGTCACCACCCTCGCTCGTACCATGAGAGTGATTTTTCCAAGGGTAGGGCGCTGGAATCATTGAATCCGATAGGGGAGTCTTCATGGGTTCCAAATCCTTCTAAAAAAGTCCCATCTTGTTAAAAGGTGATTGCACATTACCTCGGAAGAGCTGCCCGAGTCCACCAATATCCTCTTAACGTCAAACTTCCTGACCGCAATGTGATCACCAATGCATCCTCGTGGGGGAAGACCACCCCTCCGAGATCGGCATCGGAGAACTGAATTACCTCGGCAGCGCCCCGAGATCTTTTGGACGGCTGCTGGTCCCCCCTTTCATCCACCTTGATTGCCTGGGACACCCTTTGTAACTCGAAGCGGAGGGAGTTTGTATGTGGGCCGCTCTACCATGCAGGCATGGATGACGTCGATCACGGTGCTGCCTCAGTTGGTCTTTCGGGTCGTTCCCCTGCTGACCCCCCGGGCCGGCCCTTGTCGATGAACTCTCCGAGGTGCCCCTGTTGCACCAACCGCTCTAAGAAGGATCGATTACTATTGCATTCCTCCGTCAAATGGACGACATCTCTATGATATGAACAACGGAGGGCCGAATTCCTTGTCAACGGGTCGCTAAGCATCCTCAGGGGCCACCTGAAGTACGGTTTGTTTTTTTATTTTTGGAGTATCTTGTGAATGGGCTCGTTGAACACCGTGCTTACCCCCTGGAAGGATAGACGACTCGGGGGTGAGATTGGTCCTCCCCTCCAAGACAGCTGCTCTCTTCTTTTTTTCTCGGGATTGTCACCCTATTTTCGAGTACGACGGACTCTTTCACCACCCGGACATACTGTTTTATCCGAGCCATCAAGTCTTTCATATCTGTCGGAACCTTCTTGGTTAATGATTTGTACAAATCTATATTTCCGGACAGTCCCAACCTAAATGACGCCGCGACCAATGTCTCTGAACATGCCTCCACCTCATTGACCTCATCCAATATCAGACAGCGTATTGCGGAGCGTCTCTCCCCTTTTTCTCCTGAGCGTCAACAGAGCGCCAATGTCTTTAGGCTTCTTGCTGATGGTGATGAATCGGGCCAGGAAAAGCCCTGTCAACTACCTCCATGACTCTATGCTCTCGAGGGCGAGGTTCTCGTACCACCTCATGTCCGTGTCCCCGAGGCTTATGGGAAAAACTCAGCACAACACCCTTTGGTCGGTGTCATAGATTGACATCAATTGTCTGTATTGCCGAAGATAGCTCTCAGGGTCAGTCTTTCCATTGTAGATCTTGAACTGCGGGACGGTAAATTTTTTGGCATTTCGGCCTCCCTGATTGCCCAGACGAACGGCGAAATAACTTCATCGAAATGAACTACGTGTTCGTTGTCGCGCTGAGCGACGAAGGGGACCCG
>CAUOFW020005718.1:0-26264 GCA_963454935.2 Ilex paraguariensis | reverse complement strand
GGCACTAAATCCTCCGATCTTTCTGGGAGGGGCGGATCCTATAGTGGCTGACCATTGGTTTCCAACAAGTGGATAAGATCTTGAGGGCTATGGAGATTATCTCCGATGCCACGAAGATAACGCTAGCTAATTTTCCAGCTAAAGGGAGAATCCCAAGTGTGGTGGGATTGGGTCAAGGACTCCAAGAACTTGGAGGTAATGACATGGGTAGAATTCAAGGAGCTCTTTATGGCAAGTACTTCCCAATGGCTGCTCGAGCATGCCAAAGGCTCGGGAGTTCTTAGACTTGAGACAAGGGACGATGACGGTGATGGAGTAGGTGGCTAAGTTCACAGAGTTAGCCCGTTTCGTCAATGACTACGTGGCCACTGATATGGCCAAAGTGAGGAAGTTTGAGGATGGTCTTAAGTTATCCATCCGGGGTAAAATTGTTGGTCTTCTTCTACAAGACTTAGACTCGATGGTTGAGACTACTATGACCATTGAGAGAGAGGTGGATGACGCAAGGAGCATCGGGAATCTAGTGCAAAAGATAAGAAGAAGGAGAGCCAATCCTTTTCTTCTAGCTCGAGGAAGAAGTAGAGGACTTCTACTCCACAAGGGTTTCAGGGACAGGGCCGCAACTATCATGGCCAAGGCCAAGGTCAATCCTCCCAAGGTGGGAGAAATCAAGGCCTTCCTACCAGGCAGGCTAGAGGACTTGCTATCATTGCCACCAACCGAGTCACATGAAGCGGTATTGTCCTCAGAGGTAAGGATCCCAAGTTATGGGTCATCTCAGTCCCAGACTTTGGTGGGGCAGGCACAAACACATTATACTCATCATTAACCTACCATGGGCCAGGGGAACCAGTACCAGTTTAAAAATGCTACTAAGGCCCAAACTACTTCGCGTGCGGGGATTCCGTAATCTGGCCAGATGGACTACGGCATGGGTAGAGGCCAAGGCCAGGGCTTACAAATCGATACTTTGGGGACCCAGGGGCGTGCGTACGTCATGATACCTCAGACTGAGCCGGCAGATCTGTCAGTGATACAAGGTACATTTCTACTCTCTCGCTTATAGGCAAGGGTATTATTTGATTCTAGTGCATCACATTCATTTATTGCTATATCTAGTGTGAAAGACTTGGGCTTAGAGGTTAAGACCTTGGAAGAGCCATTGCATATGAGTTATCCCCTAGGAGCTAGGGTGAGAATTAATCAGATATGTCGGGGTTGGGAGTTAGACATCTCGGGAATTCTACTCACCGTGGACCTTAGGGTCATGGACATGTCGGAGTTTGATGTGATCCATGGTATGGATTGGTTGGCAGCACATCGGATAGTCATTGATTGTGATTGAAAGAGGGTCACTGCTTATACGTCGGAGGGTATTTGTTTTAAGTTCCAGGGGGAAAAGCGTGATGCTTTACCTCAGGTCGTGTACAACTCTAGATGGCATGGACAGTTGATGGGTTGACTTATAAGCCTTACCCTGGAGGACGAGGCGAGACAGGAGTTGGGCCTTCCTTGGGTTGTATGTGATTATGAGGATGTTTTTTTTAGATGAGCTACCGGGATTACCTCCACATAGGGATGTAGACTTCACCATTGGGTTGCATCTAGGTACATCGCCTATTTCTATGACTCCACACAGGATGGCACCAACTGAGTTGCAAGAACTCAAGGTCCAGTTGCAAGAATTATTGGACAAGGGCTTCATTAGACCGAGCACTTCACCTTGGGGCGCTCCGGTGTTGTTTGCCAAGAAGAAGGATAAAACCCTTCGATTGTGCATAGACTATCGGTAGTTGAATAGGGTTACTATCAAGAATAGGTACCCTTTGCCGAGGATTGATGACTTGTTTGATAAGTTGAGAGGGGCGCGAGTCTACTCCAAGATAGATCTCTGTACCGGTTACCATCAGTTGAGGGTTAAGGAGGTAGACATCCCTAAGACCGCGTTCAGAACACAATATGGACATTTCGAGTTCACAGTGATGCCATTTGGGTTGATGAATGCTCTAGCAGCATTCATAGATCTCATGCATAGGATATTCCAACCTTATTTAGATCAGTTTGTCATGGTCTTCGTTGATGACATCTTGATCTACTCCAAGTCTGAGGAGGAGCATGAGGGTCATTTGAGAATTGTTCTATAGACATTGAGAGATTATCAGTTGTACGCCAAGTTCAGCAAGTGTGCATTTTGGCTTACTGAGGTGAAATTTTTAGGGCATGTAGTGTCGACTTCGGGTGTATCTGTGGACCCGGAGAAGGTTGAGGCAGTTATGAATTGGGAGAGACCGAAGTCAGTCTTCGAGACACGTAGTTTCTTGGGATTGGTGGGGTACTACCGACAGTTTATTGAGGATTTCTCCCGATTGGCTGCGCCTATGACGAAGTTGACCCATAAAGAGGTTAAGTTTGTGTGGAATGATTCTTGCGAGAATGAATTCCAGGAGTTGAAAATGAGGCTTACTTCGGCTCCTATTCTGATAGTTCTAGAACGGGGACAGAGGTACAAGGTCTATTGTGATGCCTCAAAGGACAGGCTGGGATGTGTGTTGATGCAGTCCGGGAGGGTAGTAGCTTATGATTCTCGGCAGCTAAGGAATCACGAGCAGAATTACCCCACACATGACATGGAGTTGGTGGCCATTGTCTTTACCTTGAAGGCTTTGCGTCACTACTTGTATTGTGAGCAGTTTGAAGTGTTTTCGGACCACAAGAGTTTGATGTATATTTTCACACAGCGGGACCTCAACATGTGGCAACGCCGGTGGATGGAGTACTTAGAGGACTATAACTTCACTTTGCATTACCATCCTAGTAAGGTAAACGTGGTGGCTAATGCACTTAGCCGAAGGTCACGGGGAGTTTTGGCTAGTGTAGCTTCCTAGGAGTGGCAGATGCTCGAGTATGTGGGATAGTTCGGGCTATGTTATATGAGTCAGGCTCAGGGTACTTTGGGGAGTTTGGTGGCTACGTCGTCTCTTCTGAGCAGAGTGATTGAGTCTCAAAATTAGGATACGAAGCTATTGTCCATCCGAGACCGTGTACAGGCAGGTACATGTGACGAGGGCTGGGCTATTTACTCGGATGGTAGTCTTCAGTATCGTGGAAGGGTTGTGGTTCCTCAGTTAGCGGATTTGAGAGAGGAGATCCTTAGGGAGTTTCATTGCTCCCATTTTTCGGTTCATCTAGGGGGCATGAAGATGTATCATGATCTTCGTCGCTAGTATTACTAGAATGGAATGAAAAGGTAGGTTGGCGACTTTGTTAGCCGATGTCTCGCGTGTTAGCAGGTTAAGGCTGAACACCAGAGACCAGCGGGATTACTCCAACCTTTGGAGGTAGCTGAGTGGAAGTGAGAACATGTCACGATAGATTTTGTGACTCACTTGCCATGGACATCACGGGGTCATGATGCAGTGTGGGTGATAGTGGACCGGCTTACTAAGTCGGCACACTTTCTGGCTGTGCGGATGACCTTCACACTGGAGGAATTTTACAGGTTGTATATACGAGAGATTGTCCGGTTGCATGGGGTACCCGCCTCTATAGTATCAGACCGGGCCATGGGGACACAACTGATGATGAGCACTACTTTTCATCCCTAGACAAATGGTCAGTCAGAGAGGACTATCCAGACATTAGAGGACAGGCTACGGGCATGCGTCCTGGATCTCAAGGGTCGCTGGGACGATCACTTGCCCTTGGTGGAGTTCGCCTATAACAATAGTTATCAGGCGAGTATACAGATGGCACCTTATGAGGCGGTACATGGGAGGTCAGGTCATGTCGCTCTCCGGTATGTTGGACGAAGATAGGAGAGAAGCCTTCTATGGGTCCGGAATTGGTCAGAGACACCTTAGAGAAGGTGGACTTGATTCGGAAGCATCTTCTTATAGCTTAGAGCCGGTAGAAGAGCTATGTTGATCGACGGCGACGACCTCTAGAGTTTGAGGTGAAAGATCATGTCTACTTGAAGGTGATGCCTAAGAGAGGAGTGGTCAGGTTTGGTAAGCGGGGAAAGTTGTCCCCAATGTATATTGGGCCCTTCGAGGTACTCGAGAGGGTGGGTGCAGTGGCTTACCGGTTGGCATTTTTGCCAAATTTATCGGGTGTTCATGCGGTATTCCATGTCTCTATGCTCTGGAAGTATACTCCAGATCCGACACATGTGGTGGATTTTGGTGAGTTGACTATTGATGCGGATGGGACCTTCGAGGAGGGACCGGTGCGCATCATGGATATCCGGGAATAGGTTTT
Organism: Ilex paraguariensis; assembly: GCA_963454935.2. NCBI lineage: Eukaryota > Viridiplantae > Streptophyta > Magnoliopsida > Aquifoliales > Aquifoliaceae > Ilex > Ilex paraguariensis. The sequence continues at coordinate 22,007 of CAUOFW020005718.1, read as the reverse complement.
GTGAAGCAAGACCGTGCGGCTAGTGAAGGTGATGTGGCAGCACCGAGGAGTGCAGGAGGCGACATGGGAGTGCGAGGACACTATTCGTACCAATTACCCTTTCTTGTTCGAGGATAGAGGTACATTGTTATGGTCTTTTAGCATTATTTGACTGTTGCATATGCATGTGATTATATGTGCATGTGTATGTGAATTTTGGGGATGAAATTCTTTTAAGGGGGGAAGAATGTGAAACCCAGGAAAAATTTGAATTTTTTGATGAAAAAGGGCAAAATGGTAATTTTTTATCCTAATGCTTATTTAAAATACATATTTTTATAGATTTCGAATGGGACAACGGATCTCACCGTTGGATTTACATCGCGAAATCTAGCTGCCCTGTCAATTTTCGTCGAATTCTGACATAGTCAAGTTTTTCACATTTTTCGAGGTGACGGGCGTCCGATGACCCCCAAAAATGAAATTTTTATAAAAAATTTTGAAATTTGGAACATATTTTACATAAAGTTCATTTAAAATATTTTGAGCTTAAACCGGTTTGAAATTTAATCGTTTCGGAGCGAAAACGGACCCAGAGAAAGGGGAACACGTGGCGCGACTCGGGTCAAGCCTTGGAAATTATAAATAGGGCTAAATATCAGATATTTCAGCAGAAATATATCTGATATTCAGCTGGTTTCAAACGTTGGAGAGAAAGAGAGAAAAAAAGGGAAAAATTCAATTTTGTCTCTACTATTCAAGAAGATCTGTTGGTCGGAATCGCTCAAGCAAAGAAGCAAAGTTGATCTACGCGACAAGAGCTACGCGTGGGTACGACGAATGAAGATTTTCACCGAAGATCAAAAGGCGAGATTTTGGAGAAATCAAAATCTTGAGCTTTGGGGGTGTTCTTGGAGGTTATAGTATTCATACTACACTTCTATTGAGGTAGGGTTCTTCCTACTTTGGTTTTACTCCTACCTTAAGGGGCTGTTTTTGGTGGCTGAAATATAACTGTAATGTGGTTGTTTTGTGGCTGAAATATGGATGTCTTATGGTTGTTTATGGGCTGTCCAAATGGACTGTTTTTGGACATGTTTTAATGGGTGAAATTGGTTTATATGTGGGCTGTGTTTGGGACAGTTATGGGGCTGTTTATGGACTGTTTTTATGGCCTGTTAAGGGCTGTTTTTATAGCCTAATAAGGACTGAAATTGTGACTGTTTTTAGGCCATTCATGGACTGTTTTTAGGGCCATGAATGGACTGTTTTTAGGGCCATGAATGGACTGTTTTTAGGACATTCATGGACTGTTTTTAGGGCCATTTCATGGACTGTTTTTAGGATATTCATGGACTGTTTTTAGGGCCATTCCATGGGCAATTTTTAGGCCATTCATGGACTGTTTTTAGGGCCATTTCATGGATTATTTTTAGGCCATTCATGGACTGTTTTTAGGGCCATTTCATGGACTATTTTTAGGACATTCATGGACTGTTTTTAGGGCCATTCCATGGGCAATTTTTAGGCCATTCATGGACCGTTTTTAGGGCCATTTCATGGACTATTTTTAGGATATTCATGGATTGTTTTTAGGGCTATTCCATGGGAAATTTTAAGGCCATTCATGGACTGTTTTTAAGACCATTTCGTGGACTGTTTTAGGGCCATTTTACGGACTGTTTTAGGCCACTTTACGGACTGTTTTGTGCTCCGATTAGGGGCTGTTTTGTGGGTTGTTATGCAAGCTAGTACATGGGCTGTTGTGTGTTATAATTTACCTTTGTGATTAAGTGTGTTATTGACATAAAGATAGTGATAACATGCTTGGAATTGTTTTATGAAAACGTGTCAATGTATATGCATGCGTGTGTTATATTGACATTGTGACAAATTTAGTATCTATATGTTTAGAACATAAATTACCATGGATATGTTGAGATTGTTCATATGTCATTCATAGCATATTGAACATTGTAGTGTAGTGCATAGAGGCATTTCATTCATGGGTTTAGGCATGAGTATGAGTGTGTATGTGTGTGAGTTGGCATGGTTCAGTCAAGCATCATTCTTGGTGATTGAAGGGTGGGCTCGGAAAAATGGGATTGAATGTCCTACTGGGTCGCACAGTTACATGCATAAGAAAAATTGTGTCGGGTATAGCAAGTACGGCTAGACACTCCCTCGGGTGAAAAATCTGGTCAGTTGGTTCATACACTTACCGGCGTTGAAACTCCAGAAAAGTGTAACGGCGTACGGAGCCAAAGGTGCGATTCCTGAATCCGATACCCAACAAAGGTACATGATTTTGATATATAAATTATTCATTTAATGGGAAATATCCAAGAATGAAATGGTTTTATGACATATGGTTGATTTCAAAATGATCTTTAGATGTGTTTTATCAAAGACGTTGTTTTACACATATGTGTTGCATTGTATTGTGGGAGTCGGGGAGGACTTGAGTTAAAGTTGCTCGTGTGAGTTTCATCTCATTTCATTGTATGGCATGGTGAATTCCAATATAGAGTTACATATTCTTACTTGGAATGTTGATGTGAATATGAACTGTCAAATGTGAACATTGCATGTGTACTTAGGTGGGGAGTAGCCTCTGTAGGAAATATTCTATTGGGCGTTGGCTCGTCCTATATGGAAAACATTTCAGGTGCAGGGTGCGCACTGGCGGAGGACACTCATTTGGAGCCTCAATGGTGAAGAGGGGCCGACATGTGGCCTTTAACCATGACTATTTTGTAAACTTTTGTTCAAACTATGTTTGGCATGTAATATATGTAAACAAAATTGTAACTTTGAGCTTGTATTAATTATGTTTATGCATAACTTATGATGTGGGAATATGGATAAATAAACCCAGTGTGGTCAACTTAGTATGTTGGACCTTGGATGGGTCATACGATTCTATAGTATACAGGTTGTATTTTGGGTAGAGCTCTCTGTACAAATGAGACTCCACCCGATTTTGTTAAATTAGGGATCCCGGTAAATGGGACACAATGACATGGTATCGAGTTATACGCTATCCACAGGTATTCCGCGGGTTGATGGGTGATCAATGGGACCACGGTTATTTGGGGCGTCACTACAAAATATACTCAATTGAACACTTTTGTGGAGTAGATCCTCTACCAGATTCAGGATGATAGGATTCTCAAATGGCATGAGAAGATGAAGACTCATCAGAGCTCTATAGGGACAAATACTTATGTTTTCATATAGACCACAACCATAACACATAAAATTGCCAGGTCCTAAGGGATCAAATAGAAGATCTGATCCAAAAAGGCCATCTTGGGAGGTACATAGAATGCCAATGATAGGAGAGGAATGACGTTCAACCCTATCGCGAGGAGGTCTAGTACGAACAGCAGGTTAGAGAAGTTACAGTGATCTCTGGAGGTTTTGCAGAAGATGGAGAAAGTAGCTTTGCCAGGCAAGGCCATGTTCAGAGAATAAAAATAGAGTTGGAGTTGAACTTGGTAAATCAAGGGAAGTGGCCCTGATTGGATTCCCCAATTATCTTCTTAGAGGAGGATCTGGGTGGTGTTCATCACCCACATGATGATCTACTGGTGGTCAACATACCGATTGCAAATTATTCTATGAAGAGAGTTCTGATAGACAGTGGGAGCTTGAGATACATCATATTTGCCCCAACCATCGACAAATTGAACATTGGTAGAGAGAGGCTGAGTCCAATAACCTCTCCACTCATCGAATTCTCAAGGAAAAGGCTCACCCCATAGGAGCCATAATCAGACCAATCACAGCTGGCCTAACACCATGATAGACCATGATAATGAAAAATTTCCTAATCTTAGACTGTTCTTCAACATACAATGTCATCTTGGACCGCCTAAGCCTCACTTCCATGAGGGTGTACCCTCAATATTTCACCTCCTCGTGTGGTTTCGAACCAAGGAAGGAGTTGAGGAAGTATGTGGAGATCAAGTTACAGCCCACGAATATTATGAATACTCCGTGGGAGGAAGGCAATAACAAGAAACTCTTCAAGTCAATTCTTTAGATCATAGAGAAGAACTAGAACACCTGCGGCCAGTAGAAGACCTAAAGCCCATTCAAATTGGAGACTCCTCCGTGCAAGTCACTTTCAGTAGGAGGATGCTCGATCAAATCTTGAGGACTTCATTAATAGGGTTCCTCAACTCCAATAAGGATGTCTTTGCCTAGAGATAATCCGATATGAGCAGAATTGACCCTGCTGTAATTGTGCACAAGTTGAACATTAGTTGAAGGTTCAAACCAATTCAACAAAAATGAAGGAGCTTCACCCCAAAGAAAATATGTGTGATAAAGGAAGGAGTAGCCAAACTCTTGGATGCCAATTCTATCAGGGAAGTATAGTATCCACAATGGTTAGTCAATGTGGCATTGGTAAAAAAAGACAAATGGGAAATGGCCACATTGTGTAGATTTTACAAATCTAAACAAGGCATGTCCAAAAGATTACTTTCCACTATCGAGAATTGACATTCTAGTTGACACCACTAGACAGTACAAGTTGCTCTCCTTTATGGACGCATTCTCAGGATACCACCTGATTATGATGCATGAATTAGATCAGGAATATACCTCTTTTAGAATAGAAGAGACCTATTGTTATAGGGTCATGTCATTTGGTCTGAAGAATACAGGGGCCACTAACTATAGATTAGTGAAGCACATGTTCAAGGACCTCATTGGCCACTCAATGGAGGTGTATGTCAATGATATTCGTTTTAAAAGCCTAGAAGTGTTGAGCATTTGAAGAAGAGCTCTAACACCCTCAGAAGGTAGAACTTGAAATTGAATCCAGCTAAGTGTGCCTTCAATGTGTCCTTATGGAAAATCTTGCGATCCATGCTATCCCAAAAGGGGAATAGAGGCCAATCCAAAAAAAAATCAAGGCACTCATGGATATGAGGTCCCCACAAAACTTCAAAGAGATCTATGTACTAATAGGAAGAGTAGCAGCCTTGAACATATTTATTTCCAAAGCAAGTGACAAGTGGCTTCTTTTCTTTCAATTACTTAGGAAGGCCTTTGAATGGACTTCAGAGTGTGAAGACACCTTCCGAGCACTAAAGGAGTACATCAACAATCCACCAATTTTAGTGAGGCCAGTGGAAGGAGAACCATGTACTTGTACCTTGCAGTGATCCAGCAACAAGGGCAATTCTAGTAAGCCAGCATGAAAATAACTAGCATCAAGTCTAGTATGTAAGCCGAATGCTAAGAGGAGTACAAGTAAGATACCCAACGATGGAGAAGGTAGCCTTTGCACTGATAACTACATCTAAAAAAGTTGAGACTATATTTCCAAGTTCATCCCATGATATTACTTACTGACATCCCCTTACACCAAGTTCTTTAGAAACCATACATGTCTGGACGATTAGAAAAATAGTTCATCAAGCTCAAAGAGTTTGACATCTAGTACGTCCCATGAACAGTTGTAAATGGGCAAGTAATTGTTGACCTCTTAGTAGAGTTTGCCCTTGAGGCACTAGAGACCAATGACATTGACATTTAGATAAGGGAGTGGCAAATGTATTTTGATGGGTCCTCCAATTCAACAAAATGAGGAGCTACATTAATTCTTATCTCACCAATTGAAGAGAAAATTTAGTATGCACTACGCTTTGGATTCAAGGCCTCAAATAACAAGGTGGAATATGAGGCTCTCATCGTAGGGCTCTAGTTGGCTAAAGTCTTAGAAGTGAAGAGCCTAAAGGTGCACAGTGACTCAAAGCTTATTGTAAGATAGATTTAGGGTGACTATGAAGCAAGAGATCCAAGGATGAATTCCTGCTTGAAAATGGCAATGAAAAAGATAGCATGCTTTGAGCACATCGAAATTACCCAAGTCCCGTGGTCACGAAACTCCCACACAGATTCATTAGCATGACTAGTTTCCATGTTCACCGATAGTCTAACCAAAGCCATATCAATAGAGTTTCTACCAGAACCAAGTACCTATAGTGTTAGCACTAACCTAGTTCAGCAAGAGTCGAGTTAGATGGATGAAATAATGGTGTATATACAACACGAAGTACAGTCTCAAAAGACCTAGGAAGCTCAAAAACTGAGAACAATAGCCTCAAGATATGTGGTCCTAAACCAATTTTGCTATAAGAAAGGCTACTCCCGGATTAACTCTAATTAGTATGTAAATTAAAATAATTAAATAAGAAATTTTGTAAGATAAAACTCTTAAAAACTGTAAATTAGGGTTAGTGCGTAAATCAGGGTTTATGTGTCTAAAATTTTAGGGTTTTTGCGCGAAAATCTTGGGGAGCAATCTGCTAAAGCACTAAACCAACAAGGAGGCAAGTGTAAAATTATCAAGAATATGCCATAACAATGTGGAGAATGAGCACCACATTCCAGCAAACTAGCACCGTCCAAACGGTGGTGATGGCGTCCGAACAGTAGTCTAAGGCAGTTTAACTTCTTCTCCTTCATTCCAGTCATTCTCTTGGCCTATAAATAGGCCTAACCAGTGTACATATCCAAGACTTCTTTGGGAGATCTCCTGGAGAATCCTTGAAGAGCTTTAGAAAGACATTCAAATACAATTCAAACAGAGATTGAAGAATCTAATGGGAGATCTTGTCCAACCAACTTTTCAGCCAGGATTTTATTATTTCTACATTTATGTTATACCTTTCTACTTGGAGAGTTGAACATCCGCCACCTTTGTGTCTTAATTGATATTAAGGGTGGTTTTATTTCAACTAATCCTCGGGAAAGGAGTGTCAGTATTTTATTTTTGTAATGAAACTTACCCGCACTTCTTGCTTAGTTTATAGCAATGGGGTGTGAGTAGTTTCCTTTTACCCTTCAGTGAGGAGTGAACATATGTATATTATTGATTAAGTTATGGAAATTCTGATATTTGATTATGCTTTATTGTTATATATACCTCCCTTAAATGATGGATGGTTATACTTATAATATGCTCACGGTTATGAACACCGAGCAATACTTAATATTCCATATCATACTATCTACTAATATGTACTTCATGCATGATAGAACGATGTACATAATTGGGTGTTATGTAAAAGCTGATTGATTGGTTATAGACGGGTTAAGTATCGGCATAGCCAATGCTTTCAATTCAATGCATGGCCCGAAATTAGGTCATCAGTGAATCATCAACCAACCGGTTGAATATTTAAGGTGTTCCAACTAAATGGCTTGACCTTCTAGTGCATGAAAGATGTTTAACTATTACATGGCACAAAACTTTCAGATGAGTAACCTAAGTGAACCTCCTGAATGGCTTGACCTTCTTGTTCACTAGGATTGTTTAACTAATACATAATGTAAAATTTTCAATTAAGTCATTCAAGTGATCCTCTTGAATAGCTTGACCTTCTAGTTTACTTGGATTAGTTAATTTTCACATATACCTACCAGCTATCCTAAATAGTTAATGTGTTATGGTTTAATATACATCAAACCTACTGATTGAATTTCTAGTGACCTGAAAGTAAATTATTGTAAGGTGGCATTTTTAGTACTTAACCAATATAAAACATTTGGGATCCTTAAACTAAAGGGTACCTTTCATATTATTGTCTTTTAAAAATTTACTTACGTATTTCATTTACTTAATCTAGTTATCAATCTAAGCTCACCTCACTAGCTATCTCAAGTTATATTGCTTTAACAACAACTTCACTGTTCGTATTTTAATTTCCAATTATTAAAAATATTTGTGGGATTAATCTTGGACTTAACTAAGAAAACTATAATTTGACCACTTATACTTGGGTGTATTATATAAAGCAGGTCACGAAACAGGTCGAATCAAGTTTTTGGCATTGTTGCCGAGGAAGTTGTTTACTTGTATTATATGTTTATATATTGTGTTTTCTTTTAATAGTTTATGTTTGTTCATTCATCAGTAGGTTCTGTAAATCTGTCATCTCCTTCGTCTTCATCAGCTTCATCTTCACGAGCATCATTTGATTTAAGTATAGCTCAAAATGTTCCTAGGGAGCAAGAAGTAGTCCAAAATGTCCGACCTTTAAGAGATTATTTGAATTTTGCATGAACTAATGTCCAATCATGCTTTGCTTTTCCAAAAGACGCTCCAAATCTTAATATTAAGGCAGGGACAATACAGTTACTGCCACTGTTCCATGGTTTGAAATCTGAAAACCCCTATGTGCATATGAAAGATTTTAAAGAAGTTTGTGGAACTTTGCAAGATAATTCTAAAATAGCTTGATTAAAATTTTTTCCTTTTTCATTGAAAATAAAGCTAAACAATGGCTTAACTCTTTAAGAGCTAATTCTATCACAAGTTGGCAAGCTTTGCAAACTGAGTTTTTTAAAAAACAATTCCTGTGCATCGTGCTAATGCATTAAGACGTCAAATAATAAATTTTTTTGTAAAAGAAGGTAAAACTTTTTATCAATGTTGGGAAAGATTTAAGGATCTTCTCCAATCTTGTCTATATAATGCATTTGAAAACTGGACTTTAGTTAGTTTCTTTTATAATGCTCTTCCATCTGCAATGCAATAATTTGTTGAAATAATGGCTCAAGGGGAATTTATGAGTAAAAAACCTGAAGAGGCATTCCAATTTTTTGATATTATTTTTGAGAGTTCTAGATGTGGGACTCAGATTCTTCAAATATTATGGAACCTTAAGCCGTCTACATCTGAAAGAGGAAAGTATGTCTTAAAAAAAGATGATGATTTAAGAGCTAAAATGACTACTTTATCTTAAAAGCTTGAAGCTTTAAAGATGAAAAAAGTTAAGGAAGTGTCTATTATGTCTTCCACTGACCAATTATGTGAAATTTGTGCGTTGCCAGGACATCCTGCCACAGAATGTCCAACTATAACAACATTTAAAGAAGTTTTAATTGAACAATCTAATGCTATTCCAACTTATACTATAAGCCTTATCCAAACCCATATTTTGAAACCTACAACCCAGGATGGAGAAATCATCCAAATTTTACTTGGAAAAATACACAACCTCTAAGTCAAACACAAGGTCCACCACAACCATAGACTGAACAAGAATATCAACCTTATCAACCCCCACATAAAAGAACTCTGGAAGATACTATGAATCAATTTATTTAAAGTCAAATGATTTTTAATACTCAAACAACTCAAGCATTCAATGATTTTAAAGCTCAAACTTCTCAAAGTATAAAACATATCAAGAGTCATCTAGCTAAGTTGGCCCAGTCCTTGAGTACGTCAGAGAAGGAAAAATTCTCATCTCAACCTAAACCTCCACAAAGTCAAAATCAAGCTAATATTGTGTCTTATGAACCTTCTCTAAGTCAAGTACAAGCAATCACAATCTTGAGAAGTGGTAAGGTGATTGACAAGAATATTAAACCTAAAATTTCTACGAAAATACTTAAGTCAATTCCTGTGAATGAACCAGTTGAACCTGACCTTCAGCTGGAAACCAACCAGAAATACAAAATGAAGAAGATCATCCATGTCCTATTCCTTTACCCTTTTCTCAAAGGGTTAAGAAACCTTTATCTGCAAAAGATCATTCTGAAACTCGTGAGCTGTTTAAATAAGTAAAAATTAATATTTCTTTGTTGGATGCAATTAAACAAGTTCTAGCTTATGCCAAGTTTTGGAAGATCTTTGTACTGTTAAAAGAAAAATCAATGTACAAAAGAAAGCAATTTTAACTGAGCAAGTTAGTGCTATAATACATCATAACACTCTGCTTAAGTACAAAGATCTGGGAAGTCCTACATTTTCATGTATCAATGGAAAATTTTGAATTGAACAAGTTCTACTTGATCTTGAAGCTAGTGTTAATTTAATGTCATATTCAGTGTATACACAATTAGGGTTAGGTGAGTTGAAACCTACCAATGTTATACTACAATTAGCAAACCAATCGATAAAAACTCCACGAGGATTTGTGGAGGATGTTCTTGTCCAAGTTGTTCAATTTTATTTTTGGTAGATTTTGATTGTTTTAGATACATAACCAATTTGTCAGGCATTTGCATACATACTTGTTATTTTGGGTCGATTATTCCTACCTACATCAAATGCATTGATAAATTGTAGGAATGGAGTTATGAAACTTTCATTTGGAAACATGACTTTGGAATTAAATATTATTAACATTACAAAACAACTCAGAGAATAAGAAGAATTACATGAAGTAAATTTGTTGACTTATTAACTTAGAGTCTATTTGAAAATGCTTGTATGAAAAATGAATCATATACATTAGAGTCTATACCCGATAATGAGTTTGAAAATATATCAGTATGGAATCCAAAATATGAAAAATTGTTGCATAAGTTTGTAGAATCCAATGTCAAAGTTTTTAAGTAAGACTTAAACCTCTCCCAACTAATTTAAAATATGTATTTTTAGGGGAAGATGAAATCCATCTACTGATAATTTCCTCGAAATTATCTAAAATTCAAGAAAAAGAATTGACAAAAGTTCTAAAGAATCAAAAAAATGTTATTGGATGGACAATAGCAGATATAAAAGTTATAAGGCCACTTTTGTGTACTCATTGTACATATTTAGAAGAAGATGCTAAATCATCTCGCCAAATGCAAAGAAGGTTGAACCCACTCCTAAAAGAGGTAGTCTACACTGAAGTATTAAAATTACTGGATGGTAATATTATCTACCCTATATTTGATAGTAAATGGATAAGTCCTACACAAGTATTCCCTAGAAATTTTGGTGTCATTGTAATAAAAAAATCAAGAGAATGAATTTGTCACTATGAGTACAATCACTGGTTGGCGGGTTTGTATTGATTATCAGAAGCTAAATTCCTTCACCAAAAAAGATCATTTTTCATTGCCTTTTGTAGATCTAGTTTTAGAAAGAATAGCTAGTCATGCATATTATTGTTTTTTAGATGGATATCCTGATTATATTCAAATTAAAATTTCAATAGATGATCAAGAGAAAATTACAATTACATGTCCTTTTGGTACTTTTGCTAATAAAAGGATGCCTTTTAGATTATATAATGCTCCAACTACCTTTCGGTGTTCCATGTTAATTATTTTTGGTGATATGGTGGAATGGTATTTAGAAGTTTTTATGGATGATTTTTCAGTATATTGTGATGCATTTGACTTATGTTTATAAATCTTGAAAAAGTTCTTATTCGATGTGAAGAACCAAACCTTGTCTTGAATTGGAAAAATGTCATTTCATGACTACACAAGGTATTATTTTAGGTCATGTAGTTTCTAAAGTGGTTGTATTTCAACTAATCCTCGGGAAAGGAGTGTCAGTATTTAATTTTTGTAATGAAACTTACCCGCACTTCTTACTTAGTTTATAACAATAGGGTGTGAGTAGTTTACTTATACCCTTCAGTGAGGGGTGAACATATGTATACTATTGGTTAAGTTATAGAAATGCTGATGTTTAATTATGCTTTATTGTTATATATACGTTCCTTAAATGATGGATGGTTATACTTATAATATGCTCACGGTTATGAACACCGAGCAATACTTAATATTCTATACCATATTATCTACTATTATGTACTTCATACATGACACAGTGATGTACATAATTGGGTGTTACACAAAAGTTGATTGATTGGTTATAGACTGGTTAAGGCTCGATATAGCCAATGCTTTCAATTCAATGCATAGCTAGGAATTAATCAATGAATCATCAACTTGCCGGTTCAATATCTAAGGTGTTCCAACTGAATGACTTGACCTTCTGGTGCACTAAAGATGTTTACCTGTTGCATGGTACAATGTTGTCAGATGAATAACCTAAGTGAACCTCCTGAATGGCTTGACATTCTTGTTCACTATGATTGTTTAATGATACATAATGTAAAAGTGCCAATTAAGTAATTCAAGTGATCTTCTTGAATGGCTTGACTTTCTGGTTTTCTTCGATTAGTTTATTGTCACATATACGTACCAGCTATCCTAAATAGTTGTTGTGTTATGGTTTAATATACATCAGACCTACTAGTTGACTTTTCGGTGACTTGGAAATTAATTGTTGTAAGGTGGCATTTTCAATACTTAACCAACATAAAGCATATGGGATCCTTAAACTAAAGGGTACCTTTCATATTATTGTCTTTTAGCAATTTACTTACGTATTTCATTTACTCAGTCTAGTTATCAATCTAAGCTCACCTCACAAGCTATCTCAAGTTATACTGCTTTAACAATAACTTCACTGTTTGAGTTTGAATTTCCAATTATTCAAACTCTTCGGGGGATCGATCTTGGACTTAATTGAGAAAACTACAATTCAACCACTTATACTTGAGTGTATGATATAAAGCAGGTCAAGAAACAGGTCAAATCACTCCCTTCCATATTTGAGGTGTTTAACTCCAAGAGAATTTGTCTATGTCCTAGAAGAAATCCAAGGCAATATGTGGGAACCACTCAATAGTTCACTGCTTAGCTCAAAAGATCCTCAAACAAGTCCACATATGGGCCACCATGAAAAAGGAGCAAAGGTGTGAGAAATGCCAGAAGTTCGCCGCAGTACCAAGACTCCAAATAGATAAACTCACCCAAATCACGAGTTCAAGGCCTTCACTCAATGGGAAATCGATATTATGGGAACACTCCCGATTAGTAAAGGCCAAAACTAGTTTGTAGTTGTCATGGTAGACTACTTCACCAAGTGGGTGAACGCAGAACATCTGGCAACAATAATAGAGCAAAAGATCCAGAATTTCATCTATAAGTCAATTGTTTGCAAATTTAGCATACAAGATATCATAATAAGCAACAACGATAAACAGTTCGATAATGACAAATTTTTGGAATTCTACTCCGGGCTTGGGATTCATAATCACGACTTTTCCCCTGGTCATCCACAACCAAATGAACAAGTAGAGTTAACTAATCGCACTTTGCTATGAAAGATAAAGATCATATTAGAATAGTCAAAGGACCTTTATGTAGAATAACTCCCTGTTGACCTAAAAGCAACCTAAGAGGAGGGTGAATTAGATTGGAGAGTGTGTGACTAATTTGAGCTTCTTTAAATATACTGAATCTGCAATGTAAATGATTGTATGATTATATGTATGATAAGTAATGTGATATAAATTATGCAATTAAGTAATAGTAGGAAGAAGAAGAACAAACACGATTTATAGAGGTTCGACACCAACCAACCAAGATGGCCTACGTCCACTCTTCCCTCCTCCATAGAGTTTTCCTTTCACTATCTTGATCTCCTTAACAGGTGAAGATCAAACCCTTACAACCTTGTCTTCTTCAGTAGGTGAAGACACACCTTTACAAATATCACTCTTCAAATAATATAGCTTGAAGCCCACTCAATACAATAATTTTCACCTCTCTTTACAAGCAACAAACACTCAAATAAACTTAATGAGAGAGAAAAAAATATAATTGGTCTTATAACCCAAATCTCAAAATTATGATATTTCCAGAATATGTATGTCACACTTAAATTGTCCAAAAACTCTACAAGAACTCCCCAAAGAAGTATTGACTTAATGTCCTTTGATTCCCTATCTATAAAGGAATAAATTGGGGAAGTAAAAATATCTGTTATAAGACATAATGGACACAAACCAGTATGTCAGTTCTCCATTCGGCATATCGGATCAGCATATGTTGTGTTGAAATCCCTGCCGCTTTATCATCTGGCATGCCGGACACATGCAGAGCATGTCAGTTCACTTTGCAAGGCAAAGTATTGGGAGCTTGAGTGCATGTTGGTTCCTCATTCGATATACCTCTTCATCCAATTGGAGTACAAGATCTGTGCACTGCCACCTTCTTTCAATAAGATTTTGACGCTAAAAATGTTATAGGGATATTTCATGCAAAATTGTAGCCCTTGATGTCTAATTTATAACCCATTTGGAATTAGGCCATTTGGACATTTGAGTAGAAAGTTATGTTCCAAATACCGAGACATGTCTAAAACTCCTGATTGTTTAGCCTTAATGCATAACCTTCAACTTCCAATCTATTTTTCAACTTCAAGTAATTCAAATCTCAAAATTTATATTTCACCCAAATTGTATACCTTCAAGTATTCTTTCCAACTACACTTGAATCACATTTATTGGACATCACCATCAAAAGTTATTCCAATATTACCAAGACTGTCAAATCTCCAATTTCAACATTTTTCCTTCTTGGTTTGTTTCTTGCACTTCTTTGCATTAATATTTTAACTATTCTTCTCAACCACTATATTCACTTTATTTTCTTGAATGATGATCACATAACAATGATCCTCAACATCTTCAAGTTCTATGTACATGCGCATCAAACCGACTAAGTTGTTAAAGAAGCTTCTCAGGCCATGCACTTCCCATTCAATCAACTACTTTAAACAATCTATATCCATGTTGCTCATTCTCTTCATTTAGTTGCATCTTCTCATATTCACTTAACCAATATTAGTGATGATCTTTCTCTTCCTTTCTTTTCATCAACAATCATCACATCTTCTCTTTTGCTTCTTCATAGATAGTGTAATAAATTGAACATCCAAGCTTTCTCATCTTGTGTTGAACCTGTGCAACACTATCTACCAAGCTCACAAGAAGATGATTAATAATACAAGAATGTTTGTTGTCATCAAAACCTAGTTTAACCAAGCATAGGGTCAACATTCCCAAGTATCCTGTGGGTATATAGGACCCATAGTAAGGGTACAAAAAGGGGAGACACATTTCTCCTTGGCCTTTGGAAAGGAAGCAATTATCCCAATAGAAGTAAGGATGGAAACTCATCAAATCAAAGATTTGGATCTCAGCATGAATGGTCGGCCACTCAAAATAACCTCGATTGGCTCAAGGAGAAAAGAGAAAAGTCCTATATAAGGATGGCAGCAAATGAATGTCAGGTCTCTAAGTACTACAATACTGAAATAAGACCAATAAACTTCGTACTCAATTGTAAGCCACTTAGAAAAGTCACCCCAAGCCACCAAGAATCCAGGAGAAGGGAATTTGACGGAAACTTGGGAAGGAAACTATTGAGTCATAAATATAGTAAAACTTGGGACTTATTATCTATAAACTCTAAAAGGAACAAAATTGCCACTACCATGGAATGCGAAACACCGAAAAAGATTCTATCAGTACCTTATAAGAATCTTCCCTCCAATGTACTTGCTTCACAATAAAGTTGTGTTAATAAAAGAATGAATTTTTTTTTATAAAGGGCAAATATGAAATCAGACTAAACAGAAGCAAGGTCGAGATTGTCAAGCCCTTCGCCTAACTTGGATTGAGTCCATTTGACTTAACAAAAGCAAAGTTGGGACTTTAAAACCCCTTGCTTGGCTCAAATTGATCTATTTGATTCAACAGAAGCAAGGATGGGACTTTTAAGCCCCTCGCTTAGCTCAGATTGAGTCCATTTGACTCAATAGAAGCAAGGTCAAGACTTTTAAGCAACTCACCTAGATCGGATTGAGCCCATTTGACTCAATAGAAGCAAAGTTGGGTCTTTCAAGCTCCCTAACTAGTTTAAATACTGTTTAGAAGTGACTTTGTACAAAATTAACATTCTTCCAATAGCCAAGGGTGCAGGGAGGAGAGCAAATAAGGCAAAGAAGTGATCATTTCATTCATTAACAACTCTACAACTTTTCTGAAAAGGAAAACAAATAGTAGCATGGTCGAAACCCAGTTAGCCACCTTATGCTTCTTCCCAGACTAAGAAGATCCATTTTCCCAGCACATGTTTACTAGAGGCAGTAGACTTAGCCATCGATTCTATAGTTGGTCCTGCATCATCATCCTCCGAAGCCACTACTGGTCCCTCATCATCGGAAGGGATCTCCTCCGCAATAGCAAGTGGGGGACCAAGACCCAAGAAAACAAATCTCTTAAGGGTAATTAAACTCCTAAGAGACCTAGGTCCTCTTTCAGCAACCCGCTAAATCTTGGCCCATCTAACTGGGCACAAGGGAGGCTTGTCCAATGCAAACGTGAACAAGCAGTAGTCATTTAAAGCAAAAATTTCAAGAGTTCATAATGAAAGTAGTAACAAAACTTACTTACATTAGATGGAGGGCACCAATCAGAGGAACCCGAGAACTGACTTCTATAACCCCTTCAAACTCTTACCATCTCTAGAGATAGAAGAATTTCCCTTCCCATCCAGGGGGAGGGTATAGGAGTTCATAGATGAGCTTAGGTATGTCCTCTCTTCGAAGAAACTGGAGAAAACGATGATCATCAAGGGCCAAGCAGAAGAGGTTGATGAACTCAACCATTGTAAGAGACTGACCTAGCCTAGCCAAGCACCAAAAAGGCATTACTCCAACAAGAATACCCCACCTCTCCAAGGAGATGCGAATGGGGCACAAGTTGACGTAATAGAGAACAACCCTTATGAAGGGGGAGAGAGAAAACTAGGGACCAGCCTCAAAGGCATGCTCACAGAAGCACGCTCAAGGAAAAATGACATTATAAGGAGAGTTGGGTCTAGGGACATGAACCTAGATCCTAGTAGGGAAGCTGTAGCGTTCCCAAATGGCCAGCAGGTTGACCATCGTCATAACACTTGGAGCTAGTAGGTTAGCCCAAGCCAGTTCGATGAAAAGATTGTCACATCTCCTAAAGATTTTGTTTTGATGCTAAACATCCATGAAAGATTGAAGTGCAAAATATAGATAGAGTATTTGAGGAAGATAGTGGAAAATATAGAGTTCCAAAAAAGCTTAAATAGTGGTTGCCAGTTTTTTGCTTAAATGGATTTAAATGCAAAGTGCATGCCTTGGGGCAGGATGTCCAATGCAAAGCATCATGGAGATGAAACGTCAATCAATCATTCCTTTTAACGACATGGAAGTTAAAGAAGAGTGTAACTATCACTCATGTATCATTTCAAACATCATGAGGAAGACACGATTTCGTCTCCCCACCAACTTGGGCCCATTTATAAATCGAACCCAAACTAAACCTAAAATAAAAAAAAATTTGGGTCTCGAATGTGGCATGGGTCAGCCATGAGTCCATTCAAAGACAAGTCTAAAGAGTACTGAGACAATAAGGAGGTAAATATTAAAACAAAGTTTTCTATTAAGATATCTGAAGGATTACAAAAAAAAAAAAACAACAAACAGTCTCTCTAGGGGCTGGAGTAAGAGTAGTGGTATTGACTTTCAAAGAACCGACAACTGCCTCAATTGTTTCCTTGATATCGTCAAGAGGAACTTTGGCATAGGTCATTGTAAGCAAGCTTCCCACCTCCTCGCATCACCCTCCTTCTTATCATCAACAACTACTGAAGGCACATCTTCTCCATGTTTGAAAAAAGAAAAGCCTAGATCAGGGAACCTCTTCTATAACTGTCTCCTGTAGTCCTTAAACCCATCCATGTAATACTCCCACATCTCCTATTTGAACTCTATGAAGTCCTAATACGTAGATAAATCTAGTGCTCTAGTAGCCTTTAGCTCAACCTCCTTTTGTTCAGAAGAGGTGAAAAGGTCTAAGACCTTAATGGTAAGGGTCTCCTTTTCGCCCCCAAGTCCTTGCTCCTCACAAAAAGTGTAGAAAGCTCAACAATAACCCCATTAAGCCTTGCCAGTAGCTCACTGTTGTACTTTGAGACCTTCTCTCTATCCTTCTTAACAGAGGAAAGTCTGCTTGAAGCTTTCTTGGCAGTATCCCTGAAGTAGAGAACGTCCAAATGAGCAAAGCTTAGTTCCTCCTCTACCTCCACCTGGGACCGCAGAGACTAGATTTCCTGCTCATAGGACTTCTTCTCGCTAACAACAAAATAGGAGAGACTTATAGGAAGAATAGCAAGCTAAAAAAGGGATTAAAAAAAAAGGAAATAAGAAAACTTAGAGAAGTAAAAGATCTACCTGGCCAATAGTAAGGGTTATGTTTTTGATTACCTAGGATGGCCCTAGGTCAAAGGTGGCTTTGTAAAGCCCCACGTTCTTATCTTTATATCGCAACGTAATTATGTTTTGAGATGCTAATATATGTGATAATGTATGTATGAACTATGTAGATTGTAAGAGTATAAATAAAAATATTAGTTGAGGTAATAGGGTATAAACTGGAAGTGAGGAAGTATTCCAAAGTTCAAACACATTTTAAATAGAATTTGGATAAAAAGGATTTTGGAAAACTGTCTAGTATTTGGATCATAAAATTTTAATTTGGTGTCCATTGAATCTGAAATTGTGACAATAGATAGTAGACTTCTAGGGCTACAAAATAGTGTTTCACAAAACTTATCCAACTCGACCTCTAAATGGGTCAAAATTTCACTGGAAGTTTCAGCAAAAACTGGGAGGACGTTCCAATGTGAATGGACGTTCGAATGATAGTAAGTTCTAGTACTTTGATGTCTGTAGAGCTCTGATGGAAATGAAAAAGTATTGGTAGCAACTAACGTTCGAACGCCAAGTGACGTTCAAACGTGAATCAATAATTTGCACTATTGACGTTCGAACGCCAAAGTGACATTCGAATGTTACTTACGAAATCTAACTCTTAGATTCCCGCACAATGGACCATTTCAACCCATATAAATACTTAAGGACGCCCTCTTTAGCCCCATTTCAACTTTTTTAACCCTAGAGAGGCTTAGAGAGGAAGAAAGGAGGAGAAAAATAAGAGATTAAGAGTTGCTTCAAGTTGGGAAAGATCAAAGTTTCAACTTCTTCACACAACACCAAGGAAGAAGAACGGTAGGCGTTTCCTTCCACTCTTGTCCATTGAGGCTAGGGCATATATATATGTATGTCTTCACTCTCAATCCTACATAGATGCTATGAAATCAGTATTTCTTGATGCTCTTGCAAAAATTACCATGTTTTGATGGAAGCTATAGGTGAATAGCCATGAAATCTTTTCTTCTTGTCTTGAAAACTCTAGATTTCAAGAAAAATGGATTTTTCTCTCAATATTCATTTTTTATTGATTTCAAACTCCAGTGGTTGGTATTGATAAATACAAAATAGTATTGTTGATGATCTCTTGCTTATTTTCTCAAATTGTTCTATTGGAATCATACATATGAAATTTGGGCATTTTGCTTGTAATTTGAGGAATTGGGTTGTATTGTATTTCTTGTGGATGTTTGGATGACCATGGGTGGCCGTTGACTAGGTATCGTAGAGTGGTGTAAATGCATTTCTTACTCCATGTGGGTTTGAAGATTCCCTACCACTCGTAGTAGGGTTGGTGTCTTGCGAGGATCAAACTTCTATTCACTCACGTGTTATCGAACATGAGGGTTAGTATACTACTCGTAGGTTGGATTTGTCATTGCCAATGCGTTGGTATATGCCCTTCCTAAAGTTGGATATCCTTGCGAGGATTGGGTGTGTGTGTGTGGATCAGGATATTCTCAATGTGTTTATTCATGTGATGTCAAACATCATACCTGAGATACAAGTTATATGTATATACATAATGTTGTGAAATATACAAGTTGTAGCTTGATATACATTGTGGGTAATGGTACAAGTTGTGGGTTATTAGTTATTGTTGTGGAAATGGCTTATTGTTGGAATTGGTTTTACTTCTTCATTTTATATATCGAGATTGCATAAACTTGAGATCGGATGTCACTGTTTTCTTTCAAAAGTTATATATGATATTTGTCAAATAAGACCGACTTGTTTTATATGTTTTCAAAACCTTGTCCAAGTTTGGAAGGATTTTCCTAGAGAGCTTAGTGCTAACCCCCCTACAAACAATATAATTTTCAGATTTTGCTATAGAGGAAGAGCTCGGAGTGTACGAGCAGATACTTTGGGGAGCCCAAGTGAAGGGGCATGTGGATCCGGAGGGGGATGTCTAGAAATTTTATTTTTATGTTCTAGATTAAGAGATTCATTTTGAGATAATGTGAAGTCTAATATTTTTGTTATTTCGCTGCAAGTTAATAGTTAATTTTTGGGATGTAATTGCCATGATTTGGCATAGTCTTTTGGATGATGTTGTAAATATTATGAATGATGAATGAAATCTTCTTTACTTATGGATCATTTTAGTTGCTCTCATGATGTGAATGGTTTTAGATAGTAATGTCGTCCAAGGTGGATTTGGGGGCGTTACAGGCTTGCAACTTGTCCTTATGAACAAACTAGTGAAGTCGAGCCATTACCTCATCCACATTGTCCCACAGAGCAGCTGTTGGTTTTGTAAAAAAAGATGGCATGGTGTGAGACTTCTCATCAGCAACTCCTTAACCTTTCCTTTGTCTATCAGAAAAGAAAGGAGAGCTTCCACTTAAGGGAAAGGGTTAGCCAGCCCAGTATTGGTAATTTAAAATGTGGCATCCCCTGGGTTGCATCATTAGATGAAGAAGTGGTTGGAGAGGTATTAGAGATTGGAAACACCTCTTTCATTCTAGGGAAGAACATCCTCAATCTCTTGCAAGAAAAGGGGCTAGTTTCAGATGCCCTCCTAATTGTAACTTCTTGGAGAGACTTCTTGTCAATGACCTTAGGGGCCATAGTTGGACAGTTGCAAAAGTTAGGGCGTGTATAAAATAAAGGAAAATTGCATAAATAAATTTTTTTACCTTTTTGAAGAGAATTTGGTGCAACCAAAATAGCAAGGCCACTTGTAGAAGCCCTAATAGATACTCAAAGAGAGTCAAGTGCCAATTTAATCTATATGCTTGACTCAGAGGGCAGGGGATTTGATTTACCTAAGCTTTAAAAAGGATAAAGGTGGGAACCCAAAGACAATACAAGAAATTGCTAAAAGGGAGGGCACTTACTTGGAAGAGGGGTAGGAGTCCCCCAAAATCAAGGACCCGAAAGCAGATTCTAGAAGAAGGCTCAGAGAACCCAAATTCCTATTTGAGGAGTAGTCTCTCAATAAGGTCAAAACTTCTCTTTTCGAGAAGTAGCACCACCCCAAGCCTTGCCCAAAGCAATGGGTGAGCATGTACCACTGCACAAGCTTGGCAAAGGTTGGTTACAGACCAGTACTGTTCACCTTAGCCAGGATGATGCCAATACTACTATTCAAAAAGCCCCAACTATTAGGGGTTAGTTGGGCAAGAACATGGCTCAACAGGTAAAAGGCCACCCTAATATATTTAGGGATCAAAAAATAGAGTCCAACTTCAAGATTTGACTCGTAGAAGCAAACCTCATCAAAGAAAAAGGAATTAGCATTCTCGCCAGCAAAAAGGACTCGCAAACACATAGAGTCCGTGATATAATATTTAGCATGTAACTCTTGAAGAGAGTTCTCATTCAAATAGTTGTGATAATTCTTAGCCCCACTAATTCTTAGAATTGAGGACCCAATCTCTTGGATAGAGTCAAATCCTCATTTTTTGCATTGACTTGGGCTACGATGGGTCAGAACATTTTCTAAGGGGGATTGATCAAAGTCCATCGCCATAACCGAGAAGTTGTGGCAGTTGATCTATAAATTAAGGGCAGTGAATGATTAAGTCTGTTAGCAACGAAAGAAAGGCAAAACTCAAGGTTGGATGCAAGTTGAGCACTAACATATTTGCTCATAAAAGACCCTAAAGATTCAAGGCTGGAGTTTTGATACCTCAAAAAACAAAAGCGGTAAAAGTGAAATTGGAATATAGCTCCAACCTATGCCCTACAGAGCGAAGAATTGTGGTGAAGTAGGAAAGCAAAAAGGATTAGTGCGAAAGGAAAAGATGTACTAGAACTCTAGAAGCTCTCAAAGATAGCTAGAGAAGAAGAAGGAGAACTCTTATAAATGTTGGGCCCGTAACGGTACGCTGGCAATTCCATGGACGAAGCAAACGATTCCACTCCTATCTAATGAGCAAGTGTAATTAATGCATAGAGTGTGCCTTCCACTAGCCTGAGCTAGGGTGCAATTGATGGAGATAGAACTAGCGCTAAGGCAAGTACGTGATTAAGATAGCAAAAAGGCGACTATGTGAGTTAGAACACATAATTCGGTGTGATGCATCCCTCCACTAAGATCCAAACTGTCAATCAGCTTGCTTGCCCATATCCCACAAACACTAGCTCAAACCAGTTCCAAAAA
>CAUOFW020005717.1:0-26264 GCA_963454935.2 Ilex paraguariensis | reverse complement strand
TCAAAGCATTAGCATGGCCATAATGCATGAGATCAAAACATCCATCCATGTAAACCCGAACACGTTTCTTTCGCACGTTTCTTCTTTTGAAAAATCCTCAAATCAGGGAAGAAGTACGGAAAAGTGGGAACACTAATCCCACCAAAATAGCTTGTTGACAACCCAAGCAAGGCGGCAGTGAGCATTATACCACCAATAGATGTGGGTGGTAATATACCCCATCCCAAATCCAACTGTTGCCCTCAAATTCCATATTCCCACCCCCTTCTATGTTTCAGGGTCCCAGAAGTCCTCTTCACTCAATTAGAGGAGACACAAACCCTGCAATTTATAACAAAGGTGAAACCAACCTAGGATTAGTTACATGAGGTTTTCAGATCATATCAGCAGCAGCATATCATACAAATCTGGAAGAGTAAATCAATCAAAAATTAAGCAAAAGAAAAAAAACAAGAATCAATTATGAAACCCACAGGTAATATTCCACACGAGTTCCAAATTATTGAGAAAAAATTGCATTTATGCTGGGTTTGAAAGCTTGGTGTTGTTTTCTTCTGGGCAGGAATTAACTCCATGCTCCCAATCACAACTATGAAGTTTAAACAGCCAACCAAACAAGAAAACAGCGATAATACAGACCCACGCGCTTACAAGAAAGCAATTATGTTTACACACACAAAAGACAAGTATATATATTCAATTATTTACTGGGTTGTAACGCAAATGACATAAGATCTAAATCTTGCTAAGAATTGGAGAAAGATAATACAAATAGAGTATATACAGATAATTAAAGAAAAAGAACATGGAAGCAAGAGAAAAGAGCACATGACAAAGATGAGGATGGGATTGAGAATTCCAAGGACAATAGGGAACTGGGCATTGAGAGAAACATGAATGAATTTTTGCATCATAAGATTTGGTGAACATTGAAGTTAACACCCAACCAGAAATCACAATTCTGCGGGAAAAAGAGTGAAACATGAATGAATTCTTGCATCATGTGATTTGGTGAACATCCAGTTAACGCCCAACCGGAAATCAAAATTCTTCGAGAAAAAAGCGTATTGCCAGATTGAATCTTTACCTTTTTACCAGTTGTGTTCGTGTCTCCTCTCTCTCTCTCGGCACACTACTGACTTGGTTTGTAAAGAAAGGACCCCTAAGGTTTCGTAGGGGAACTGCAGTCGAAATATTTGTTAGATTTTAAAGATGGAGTCGATAATTATATCCTTTGACGATACTCTTAATGATTTCCGAGCAGTACCTCCGGAGGTCTTCACGTTGGGTTCAGAAAGTCAGGACTGTGCAGAAAAGAACTTCAAAAAATTAGAGTTAGAGTTTTTCTCAGGTGAAATAATAAGATGAAGTAAAGAGCAAACAACTTAATATTTCAAAGAACTTGACAGACTATTTTAAGTATTACTCCAGGTAAAAAATTCTTAACCAAGATACTCTCCTAAGATTAAAGAGAATTTCTCAGATAGATAGTGAGGATCACGAATCAGATTTCATAAATTAAGGGTCACCCCTATAAATACTATGTAACGGCCCCAACAAAGGGACAAAATCTTAGTATCACATCTTACATTCTGTAAACCTTTTGGTATAGTAAATAGTGAAGGAAAGTGAAAGAAATGTCCTTATTTAACGTTTTGGCCTGCACTTGTCATTAACTGTTAGAGAAATGTCCTTATTTAAACCAACATTCTCTAGTCTTCTTCATCATTTTCATTTCTCCATCAAACATTACTTTGTAATTAGCTTGCCATTTTTTCTTCATGGATCTTGCAGCTTAACACGAATGAAGCCTTGCTTTTAGGAGGTGAGCCTTTTTCAACATCGAACCTGCTTGGGTAGATCATTTAATGCCAATGAGGTGACTAGGGCCTAATTGGAGGACATTAGGGGTCGATACTACTTTTCTATCAATGTTTGGGTTCATGTCCATGATGTTGACTCTCCTTGCAACACTCCTTTCACAAGGAGGATTTTTTTTTTTTTGAATACACCTTTGAGGCCAATTTTCACTTTCTCTTGTCCCTCTTTATCAGGGCAGTGCTCTATTACTTTAACCTATGCCCTGTCCATCTCTCAATAAAGGGATGGAGCATTTTGGTTGGCATAATGGCCACCTAGCACTTGGTGAGGCTAAGTCATTCCCCTTCGGTGGTTAAGTTCTCCAGCCTCTTCGCCTAGCTTTTGCTTATCACAACTTCTATTAGTTCCTTAGCAGGGATGGTATGTCGGAGCAAATTTCTAACCTCCTCAGTCCTCTCCCTGGTTGGAAAATTCATTTCTTCCTTGTTTCTGGAGATGATTGGTAGTTTGAAGAGGCAGTAAGAGATGCACCTCGTGTCCCTTGGTTTTGGGATGTTCCGGGCAATATGAGTAAGTAAGACTGTCGCTTTGAATTTATGATGGAACCCTTTTTTTATTTCCTAGAAGATATCCTTGTGTGCTTTGTAGGGGAAGAGCCCCCACCAAGCCCAATTAGCCAGGCGAGGATAACAGTAGCCACGGAGGGTGGGTCAAGGCCTTTTAGGTTTTTGATCACCCTTAAAAGGCTTGCCTTCTTAGGTTGTGGTTCCCCTTTTCCCATAAACATAGGAGGTTCTTGAAAACCAAGAAGAGTCAATAACTGCTTCAGATGATGACGATGATCTGGTGGTCCAACGCTTGTTACTCGTAAACAGAGATGAAAGAAATGATCTTCTTCATTAGGGACATCTAGAAAATGGCTGAGAAGACTTGGTTCTCCTGATACGGTTAAGCTTTAGCCATTTTTTTTATTTTGAAAAATGTAAATAAAAATGGTCCCATTAATAGAAATATTTTTGGCTATTTTGACTTGACTTTCTTCTTTCACTACTGCTTTATTTGTATC
The DNA here is from genome assembly GCA_963454935.2 of Ilex paraguariensis. Lineage (NCBI taxonomy): Eukaryota > Viridiplantae > Streptophyta > Magnoliopsida > Aquifoliales > Aquifoliaceae > Ilex > Ilex paraguariensis. The sequence goes on along the minus strand of CAUOFW020005717.1, from coordinate 23,377 downwards.
CTCTAACCCTGACTTCTGTAAGTATTGTAGCCTTGTAGAAGTTATAGACTATTGATTCTTCTCTTAGGTCGCTTGGACCTAGTTCAGGCTAAGTTGTCTTTATTAAGCTTCTGTTGAGTTAAGTAGACTCAATCATAGCTTGGTAAGGAGCTTAGAATCTCTAATTTGCTTCTATTGATCCAATTAAACTCAATCTGAGCTAAGTGATGAGCATGGAGGCTCTAACTTACTTCTATTGCGTCAATTAGACTCAATCCGAGCTAAGTGAGAAGCATAAAAACTCTAACTTGCTTACGTTGCATCAATTAGACTCAATTCAAGCTAAATAAGGAATATAGTAGCTCTAACTTACTTACGTTGAGTCAATTAGACTCAATCGTAGCTAAGTGGAGAGTATGGATGCTCAATTTGCTTTTCTTGAGTCAAGTGGACTCAACTGTAGCTAGGTGAAGAATATTGAAGCTCTAATTTGCTTATGTTGAGTCAAGTAGACTCAATCATAGCTAAGTGAAGAGAATAGAAGCGCTAACTTGCTTCTGTTGAGTCAAGTAGACGCAAACGTAGCTAAGTGAATAACATGGAAGCTCAATTTGCTTCTGTTGAGTCAAGTAAATTCAATCGTATCTAAGTGAGGAGCATGTAAGCTCTAACTTGCTTCTAATAATCCAAGTAGGCTCAATTGTAGCTAGGTGAAGAGGATGGAAGCTCTAATTTGCTCATGTTAAGTGAATTTGATTCAATCAGAGCTAAGTGAGAAGCATGGTAGCTCTAACTTGATTCTGTTGAGTCAGGTAGACTCAATTGTAGCTAAGTGAAGAGCATTGAAACACTAATTTGCTTATGCTAAGCCAAGTAGACTCAATTGTAGCTAGGTGAAGAGCATGGAAGCTTTAATTTGCTTTTGTTGAGCCAATTAGACTCAAGTGAGGAGCATGGTAGCTCTAACTTGCTCTTGTTGAGTCAAGTAGACTCAATTGTACCTAGGTGAAGAGCGTGGAAGCTCGAATTTGCTTTTAGTGAGCCAATTAGACTCAATCTGAGCTAAGTGAGGAGCATAATAACTCTAACTTGCTTCTTTTGAGTCAAATAGACTCAATCGTAGCTAGGTGAAGAGCATGGAAGCTCTAATTTATTTCTATTATGCCAATTAGACTCAATCTGAAATAAGTGATGAGCATGGCAGTTCTAACTTGCTTCTGTTGAGTCAAGTATACTCAATCATAGCTAAGTGAAGAACATGGAAGCTCTAATTTACTTTTGACAATGCTTTTTAGAGTTCAAATAACAACACAGATAACTATGAATAGCATTCTTTATTAAGAAGGCTGTGAAATACACATTTTTATTTGAAGCAGGCTATATTAAAATTGAATTTCCTACTAGCTAGGGTTCCACTAACTAGCTACTAGTAGAAATTCTTTAGATGTTCCACATTCTATGGGTGTGAAAGTTTAACTCCCCCCAAAGTTTCCAAGCGGTAAGTTCTTGGCCTTAGGACTTTACTATTTGGGAAAGGCCCTCCTATATTGCCCCTAGCTTTCCTTCTCTAGGATCCTTAGCGGCTTGTGTCACTTTCTTGAGGACAAGGTTATTTATCAAGAACTCTCGAGGCTTCACTTATGCATTATAGTACATGGACACTTTGCTTTGATAAGCTATCACCCTCATTTGGGATTTTTCCCTTTTTCCCTTTGGCCAGTTATGGTTATTGGCCAGATGTTGATCATTTGATGCGGGGTCGAATTCCTTAATTCGATAAGTGGTCATCCCAATTTCCACTAGGACTACTGCTTCAGTTCCAAAGGCAAGGGAGAATGGGGTTTCCTTAGTGGGCATTTGAATAGTGGTCCTACAAGCCTATAAGATGCTTGGAAGTTGTTCTACCCATAAGTTTTTGGATTCTAGTCTGGTCTTTATGCTTTTAAGCAGGGTTCGGATGGTTACCTCTGCTTGCCTATTCACTTGCGAATGACCAGGTGACGAGTAATGATTGTGGATTCCTAACTTAGAATAGAATTCTCTAAAGTTATCACTTTCAAATTATTTGCCATTGTCACTGATGATTGCTGCTAGGATACCAAACCTACAAATGTTTTTGTTCGGTGATTATTGTTAGTGGATTTTCCTCCACCCACTCAGTGAAATAATCAATGGCAACCACTATGAACTTATTATATCCTTTTTCCATTGGGAGAGGCTCCATAATGTCGATTCCCTATTGGGTAATGGCCAAGGGCTTACAATTGGGGTGAGCTCCCTAGAGGGAATTTTGGCACTAAAGCAAATTTTTGACACTTCTCACATTTTGGACATAGTCCACCACATCTTTCTTAATGGTGGGCCAAAAGTAGCCATGCCTTAATACTTTTTGCCCCAAGAAATATCCCTTCAGGTGGTTTCCATATACCCTTTCATATACCTCTTCTAGCATATACGTTGCTTTAGTATGATCCAGGCATCTCAGGTATAGGAGCGAGTAGCCCCTTTTGAAAAGCACCTAGTTTAGGATTACATATCTTAATACAGTTCTACGGAGTCGTCTGGCTTCCTGAGTGCCTTGTGGGATTGTCCCGTGCTATAGGTATGTCGATATCTCATCCATCTAGCTTGTTTCTTGGGTAACTAGCTGGACATTAGCATATTGGGTGCTAAGTTTTGGTAGAAATTTCTCTAATATTATACTGTTCAAGCTATCAAAAAGTGTTGAGGTTATTCGTGCTAGTGAATCTGCCTGAGAGTTCTACAACCATGTAAAATTTGGGTAAATTTAAATTTTTGTGAAAAAAGGGTCAAACGTTATTTTCTCACTTTGGTGTGGGTTGAAAACCCATATTTTTCTAGAACTCAGATGAAGAAATAGACTTCACCATTGGATTCTTCTCACTAAGTCTAGTTACACTGTCAATTTTTATTGGATTCCGAGAAAGTTAAATTTTCCACGTTTTACAAAACGACCGTGTTAGGTGACCTCAAAAACGACCTCGGAAATAAAATTTTAAAAATTTTAAAATAATCTAAGGGAAGTTCATATAAAAATATTTTGAAATTAAATCAAAAAAAAATTTAAACATTTTGAGACAAAAACGGACCCGAAAATAGAAAATGTGTGGCACGAAGAGGACCAAGCATTAAAAGGTATAAATAGAAGACAAAAATCTGATTTTTCTCCACAACTCTCTACTGGTTTTTAACGTTGGAAGAGAAGAGAGGGAAGAGAGGAAAAAGAGAGAAAGCTCCACCTTCTTTCTATGATCTATGGAGTTTCGCCGGTCAGAATCCTTCAGGCCAAGTATGAAAGTTCATCTACGCGACGAGAGCTACACAACCATAACAAAAAATGTGGATTTCACCGAAGATTAAAAAATGAAATATTGGGAAAATCAAAGTTAGAGCTTGGGAGGTATTCTTGGAGGCTTTCTACAACTCATATTATGCTCTAAAAGGTAAGGTTTTCTCCCAAACTAGGTTTATTTTCAACCTAGGATGATTATATGAAATAGGTAGGCTGTTAGATGGATTTTAACACTTGCTATTGTAGTTGATTTAATGAAAATGAGTAAATTCAATTCTAGTATGAATTGGTAATTAGAAATTGCTAGTATATGATTTCTTGGAAGTTTTGATAATAGATATATAGAAACCACTTACTGTGATTTCTTGAGTTATGTGATGAATTTGGGCATTTTATGTAATTACATAATTTGTTGCCTTGAAGGTGTTTGATTAAACGTCTATGTGAAATTAAGAGTGTTATTGCATAGATTATGTATAACATGCTTGGGAAAATAGTAGTTGAATGAAAATGTTGATATATGTTTTATGATATATTGACATTGTGATGAGTTATAATAATTAAATGGCTGGGATATAATTTATCATGGAATATGTTATGTGGTTAAATTGGCCCATATGGCATTCATAGCATATTGGACATAATTGTTGTTTTACAATTGTGCATTACATTACATATGCACGGAGACATCGCATTTTGTGGGTATGTGTGCATGGTTGTCATCAAACACCACACTTGGTGGATGATGGGTGGGCTCGAAAAAGTTGGGTCGATGACCCGATTGAGTCACACGGTTTATATGATAAATTGGGTCAGGATTAGCAAGAAGGGTTAGACTATCCCTCGAGTGAGAGACCCAGTGTTTAGGATACGCACTCCCTTAGTTTAGTCTATAAAGTGTGTCGGTGTACGCAGAATCGTTGGTGGAAGTCCATGATTTTCGTGTCGACAGGGGGCCATTGGTGTAAGTCCATAAATATCCACCCCATGAAAGACTCAGAGATTTTGAAAAGCCCATTGAATGTGCAATATCAATGGCAAGGGCTTGGAATGCCCGGTTAATTATGGCACTGCATGGGTCATGGGAGCTAGTGAAGACTCAGATTGAGTTGTATGAGTGAATCTTATCTCATTTCATGGCATGATATAGTGAATTCCAATATTGAGTTGCATATTCTTCATTGGAATGCTTTGTGGCTTGTTGAAATTTCATGTGCATTTAGGTTAGGGAGTAGCCTCTTTAGGAGATACAGTATTAAGCATGGTTCACCCTTTATGGGGAACATTTTAGGTGCGGGGTATATACCGGTGGAGGGCTCACACTCGGGGCCTCAAGGATGAAGAAAAGTCAATTCACAGCTCTTAAAAGCCATCTTTTGTAAAACATTTGCTAAATTTGATTTTGAGCATGTAAATCTATAGAAAAGAATTGTAATCGAATTCATATAGACTATTTTTAATGTAAAATTGCATGTTGTTATGTAAGTATGGATAAATGGACCCGGTGTGGTCAATGTTGTATGATTGCGCAGGTTATGTTTTGGATAGAGCTTCCCGTACAAAGGAGACTTTGCCCGAATTTTGTTAAATTATGGATCCCAGTAAACGGGGCATAATAGCGTGATATCGAGTTACACAGTATTCACGGGTATTCCGCGAGTTGATGGGCGATCAACGGGTTGAAAAAGTACCCCCGATTTTTGAGGCGTCACAGCTTGGTATCAGAGCCTAGGTATATGATTTATCTAGGGCTTGAGGGGCTTGAGTTTAGACTAATGCATTCATTGTGCATTAAATGTTGTATGCTTTAAATGCTACATGTTATTTGTTATACGTTATATGAATTATATGCATGGTGAAATGTATGTGGAAAAGAGACACTAGGGTTAGAGAACATACCTTGGGGGTCGGAAAAAGAATGAATGGGATGGTTCAAGATGTAGATGTCTACTAGTTGGTGGCACATTCTCTACTAGTGAGATAAGGAGAGAAATCTCAAAGTTTGAACTTGATCCCTATTTTGAGATACTAAATAAATGCTCTGTTTCTATTTAACATGTGTGTAGATGACAAGTAGAGGAAGAGGACACGACCGAGGTGGTGGGCAGAACAACAACCAACCACCACCGGCCTTTGACCAACAAGCCTTTATGGAGGCTATTGACACGATGGTGGCTACCCTTGCATAGGCTAGCGCCAATGTGGGCCAAGGAGGCATAAGTAACCTCCTGAAGTTTAAGGCACACAAGCCTTCGACTTTCAAGGGAAGGGCGGATCCGATAATGGCCGACTATTGGTTCCAACAAGTTGACAAGATCTTAGAGGCTATGGAGATCACCTCTGATGCCACTAAGATAAGGCTAGCTGCATTTCAGCTAGAAGGAGAAGTTCATCGGTGGTGGGATTGAGCAAGGACCTCGAAAAATCTAGAGGCAATGACATGGGAAGAGTTTTGGGAACTCTTCATGGGCAAGTACTTTCCATCGGCTGTTTGACATGCGAAGGCCCAAGAATTCTTAGATTTGAAGCAAGGGACTATGATGGTGATGAAATACGTGGCTAAGTTTACTGAGTTAGCCCGTTTTCCGATGATTACGTGGCCATAGACATGGCCAAAGTAAGAGGTTAGATGATGGTTTGAAATTGTCCATTCGGGGAAAGATTGTGGGCCACCGCTTACAGGATTTAGACTCAATGGTCGAGACAACCACGACCATTGAGCGAGAGGTGGACGACGCAAGGAACATCTAGGAAACGGGTGCTAAGGATAAGAAGAAGGAGGGTCAATCATCTTCTTTAAGTTCGGGAAAGAGGCAAAGGACTTCAACTCTGCAAGGACATCTAGGACAAGGCCGCGACTATCAAGGCTAATGCCAAGATCGATCCTCCCAAGGCGGGGGAAACTTCAGGACCACCTATCGGTAGGTTAGATAACTTGCTACTTATGCCACCAACCGGGTCACATGAAGCGGAATTGTCCTAAGAGGCGGGATCCTAAAACTATAGGGTATCTCAGTCCCAGTTATCAGTGGGGCATGCATAGACTCATTTCATTCCTTCCTACCCCCACCATGGGCTAGGGAAGCTAGTTTCATTTTCAAGGTGCTGCATAGGCCCTTACTACCTTACGTGGGGCATTCCGAAATCAGGCCAGATGGGCCAGGGCATGGGTTGTGGCCGAGGACAGGGCTCACAGGTTGGAACTTCAAAGACCCAGGGGCATATCTACCCCATCACACCTCTGATTGAGTCAGTGGACCAGTTGGTTATTCAGGGTACATTTTTACTTTCTCGCTTATGGGCAAGGGTTTTAATTGACTCTGGTGCATCTCATTCATTTATTTTCTACATCATGTGTGAGAGATTTGGGCTTAGAAACACAATGTTTTACCCCAAGTAGTATATGATTCTCGTTGGCAGAGAGGCAGTTGATGGGTTGGCTGACAAGTCTTACCTTGGAGGACAAGGTGAGACAAGAGTTGGGTCCACCTCGGGTGGTTTGTGAGCATGAGGACGTTTTTCCAGACGAACTATCGGGATTACCTCCTTATAGGGATGTAGACTTCATTGTTGAGTTGCACCCCGACCAAGGATCAAAAAATCGTTTCAAAATGATCAAAACATTCAAAACGTTTCTGTTTCAAAGGTAACCGAAACGAAATAGTAATAAAATTGAAATTTTGATATTTCGAGGTATTTCATAATATTTTTAAATTTATTATAATATTTCAATGCATTTGCACAATTATTTTGGAATGTTTTAAGGTATTTTAAGATACTTTAATATATTTTTATCAATGTTTTAGAAAAATAATTCTCAAATTTTTTATTTTTTTTATTATATTTTTGAACTGGTCGAAACGTTTCTGAAACACGTCAAAATATTTTCATTTTCTAGGTGACCGAAACAATAGACTGAAATGATATTTGATCATTAGCCCCGATACATCGCCCATTTCTATGACTCCACATAGAATGACACCTGCAAAGTTGCAAGAACTCAAGATCTAATTACAAGAATTGATGGACAAGGGCTTCATTAGACCGAGTACCTCACCATGGGGCGCTCCACTGTTATTTTTCAAGAAGAAGGACAAGACCCTTCGGCTATGTATAGACTATTGGTAGTTGAATCGGGTTACTATCAAGAATAGATATCCTTTGCCAATGATTGATGATTTGTTCGATCAACTAAGAGGGGCGCGGGTTTACTCGAAGATAGATCTATGCACGGGTTACCATTAGTTAATGATTAGGTAGACAAATATCCCTAAGATGACATTTAGGACGTGGTATGGGCATTTTGAGTATACTGTGATGCCTTTTGGATTGACGAATGTCTTGGCAGCTTTCATGGATCTTATGGATAGGGTGTTCCAACCCTACCTAGATCAGTTTGTCGTGGTCTTCATTGAAGATATTTTGATCTACTCCAAGTCTAAGGAGGAGCATGAGGGTCACTTGAGAATTGTTCTCTAGACCTTAAGAGACCATCAGTTGTACGCCAAGTTCAGTAAGTATGAATTTTGGCTTACGGAGGTAAAATTTTTGGGACACATAGTGTCAGCTTCGGGTGTGTCAGTTGACCTGGAGAAGGTTGAAGCGGTTATGAGTTGGGAGAGACCAAAGTCAGTCTTCGAGATACGCAGTTTCATGGGATTATGCAGGATATTACAGGAGATTCATTGAGGACTTATCTCGATTGGCTGCACCTATGACGAGATTGACCCGGAAGGAGGTTAAGTTTCAGTGAGATGACTCGTGTGAGAGGGCATTCCAAGAGTTGAAGGGAAGGCTCACTTCAGATTCTATTTTAATAGTTCCAGAGAGAAGACAGAGATACATAGTGTATTGTGATACCTCCAAGGATGGACTTGGGTGTGTTTTGATGCAGTTTGGGAGAGTGGTAGCTTATAGTTCTCGGCAGTTACAAACCACAAGCAGAATTATCTTATGCATGATATGGAGTTGGCGGCCATTGTCTTTGCCATGAAGGCTTGATGCCATTATTTATACGATGAGCAGTTCTAGGTATTTTCGGATCACAAGAGTCTGAAGTACATCTTCACACAGCGGGACCTCAATATGAGGCAACACAGGTGGATGGAGTATTTAGAGGACTATGACTTCACTTTGCATTACCATCTGAGTAAGGTAAATGTGGTGGCTAATGCACTCAGTCGGAAATCACGGGGAGTCTTTATAACCCCCCAAAAGCCCCCTTGAACGACATTACTATCTAAAATCATTCACATGATAAGAGTAACTAAATGAACTTTGTAACTAAAAAAAATTTCATTCATCATCCACAATATATACAACATCATTCAAAGGAATATGCCCAACTATGGCAATTACATCCCAAAAATTAATTATTATCTTGTTGTGGAATAACAAAAATATTAGAGGTCGTTTGGTAACTTTTTTTTTGCATCTTCAAAAAATCAAAAACAGAGACAATTTGTTGTTTTTGTATTGTGGTAAACACTGAAATAGAAAACATGTTTGATAGTCATTTTTGTCTATCAAATTATGAGAATAAAAGCATAAAACATGTTTGGTAAATATCTCAAGTTTTATCCTAAATATGTTTTATAATATCTCATTTTTTGTTTTCAAATAAATCAACACTTTATTTCATGAAAAATGATTTACAACCATGTATTAAAGACCTTTAACAAGACACCAATCTTGCACAGCCAGATTTCTGAAAAAATTAGCCATGGAACTAAAATAAGTCGGTAACATTCATACATAATTTTTTTTTTTTTTGAGAAAAATTTTATTCCATCAATCAATGAATTACTAGAAGCAAAGGAATTCAAAGAACTCTAACTACAAAGAGTTGACTTTAATCCTTCAACAACACTAAGCTATAAAACTATCCACACAGTCCAGCATTCAGACTGTTCATGCTAAGCCTTTGTCATTCCCAATCCCAATTCAAATGTATTTGTGTGTTGCTATTCAAATGTCATTCATCTCAATCCCAATTCAATCTCAAATGGCGAAGGGTTTACAGCGAAGTGGATCCCAAATCTTTATCCAAGAAAGGGCTTGCCTGGCTTCATTCCAAGCGAAAGAATATGTGAGATGACTGAAGATCAACATACAACAATACCAGAGCTAGATAAAAAAAAACATTATTCATTATATCTGCACTTTTATATTATATACAAATAAACATAGTGTGCAAAAAAAAAATGTTTATTATGAACATAAACTTCTAAATGGCCTCACAACACTCAGTAGCCAGCAGGGAAGAACATAAAATAGAGACATTTTATAGCTGATAACAATAAGGAATTGAATTGTTCTAATCAACTCAACTCAACTCAAATGATCCTTTTACCTATATGAAATTGCAGGTTTCTTGAGCAGATATTCATAACCAAATTGGATTGCAGCATTAGCAAGCTAAGCTTATACTCTTATGGAGTCCCCTCTACTCTTACAGTTCACATAAATAGTTGTTTGAACAATGTCAAGCACCAAAAGAGGATGCATACACCTAATCTGAAGACATAATTGATTTGATGAACGAGATTGGGACCTTTTTTGAGTGTTTTAGAGCATACCCAATTCATTACACAAATGGTCTGAAGCTATAAAAACCCTAGAAAAAAGAAAAAAATAATTTCAATAAAACAAGATGGTCTATGAAATAAAAATCAAAAATTTTTGAAAGACAATATGCACATGTACATGTATGGTATCAAACCCAAAAGAAAAGATGGCACATAAATCATATTAAAACGAAACCAAAAGCAGAGAAGGTTGTTAGACCCTCTTGTTTAACAACACTAATTTCATCTTTTATATGCATATATGGATGTATATTTCTAGGTAAACATTTACACAACGTATTGATTATCGAAAGGGATGGTAAAAGGGGAAGAAGAAAACCTGTGAGAGGATTTGATACACAGAGGAGATAGAAAACCAAATCAAGACGGCTCTGTTACGGGCATAATTATGTATATGCTTTCATATATATATATATATATATATATATACCAGTCAATCATCGGAGTGTAGCACGACAGTTTGAATTCTAGTTCTATGGCTTCTTCGGCTATTCGGTCGATTATGGTAGAGAATCACACTTGGGAACAAATCAGAGGGAATTTCTCTGTTATTTTTTTCCTTTCCTTTTTAAAGTAGAAAAATATTAATAATACCCAATTCATCACACACCCAGAACACACACACACCAAGCACACAGAACACACACGCAACACAGAGATCTACGCATATATGCATATATGTGCACATATCTGTATATATATCAGATCTTTGTATAGATACATATATATACATAGATCGTGTGTATATATAGAGAGAGAGAGTGAGGAGATGAGATGAGAGAAGGAGAAAGAGAAGGGGCTTACCTCCATCGGTGAGAGAGAGGAGAGGAGATCTCGTTGGTGATATTGAGAGAATGGAGAGAGTGAGGCAGTGATGGAGAGAAGAGAATAGAGAGAGTGAGGTAGCAATGGAGAGGAGAGAGAGATGAGGTGAATTTAAATAGGTTCACGAAAAAAGACCATTTTTGTTGCTAAGGGAGTTTGACACCTGGATCTCATTAATCCTTTTTAGCGCGTGTTTTTGTTTCGCGTGTTTCCTGGGATAAATTTTTTTTTTCCCATTTTTTTGTCTTTGTCTCCGATACAACGAAAACAAAACAAAACCGAAAACAGTTACCAAATATATTTTTGTTTTTATTTTTGACAAAAATTGAAAACAAAAACACAAAACACAGGACAAAAACAGTTACCAAATAGCCCCTTAGACTTCACATTGTCTCAAAATGAATTTTTTTGTCTAGAACATAAGAGAATATAGCTCTAAACGTCCACCTTGGGATCCACGTTCCAATCTAGTGGAGCTTCCTAATGTTTTGGCTCATCAACTCCGAACTCCTCCTCTAGACCATAATCTGAAAAAGATATTATTTGTAGGGGGTGAGCACTAAGCTCTGTAGAAAAATCCTCCCAAACTCGAACAAGGTTTCAAAAGCATATAAAATGGTTGGTCTCATTTTACAAATATCATATATAGCTTTTGAAGGAAAACATGGACATTTCAATGGATCTAAAGTTTACACAATAGCAATAATTAATGAAAAAGTAAAACCAATTCCCAACAATAACAATTTTCAACGAGTTACCATTTCCACAATAACCAATTTCACAACAAACCAATTCCACCATAAAATCATGTTCATAATAAACCATAACCAACCATTTGCACAATAAACAATAGCCCACAATGTATATCAAAATATAACTTGTATCTCAGGTATGATGTATAACATCGCATGAATAAACACATCGAGAATATCATGGCCCACACACACACCCCCAATCCTCGCAAGGATATCCAACTTTAGGAAGGGCATATACCAACGCATTGACAGTGACGAATCCAACCCAGGAATAGTATACTAACCTTCAGCCTCGGTAACACGTGAGCCAATAGTGGTTTGGTCCTCGTAAGGCACCAAACCCACTACGAGCGGTAGGAAAAATTCAAAACCACATGGAGTAAGAAATGCATCTATCCACTCTACGATACCCAATCAACGACCACTCATGGTCATCCAAACATCCACAAGAGATACAATACCCAACCAATTTCAAGTAAAATCCCAAAAAATTCACAAATTTCACATGTATTATTTCAATAGAACAATTTAAGAGAATATGCAAGAGATCATTAAAAATACCATTTTATTGTTCAATACAAAGTGCTAGAGTTTTGAAATCAAGAACAAAGGAAAAATCAAGAGAAAAATTCATTTCTCTTGAAAACTAGGGTTTTATGATAAGAAAAGAGATTTCATGGCTATCTAACTATAGCTTCCATCAAAACATGGTGATATTTGCAAGAGTATCAAGAAATAATGATTTCATAGTATATATATAGGATGGAGAGTCAAAATATACATATATATATGCCCTAGCCTCAATGGACAAGAGTGGAAGAAAACCCCTACCTTTCTTCTTCCTTGATGTTCTTGAAAATCTAGAAGTTTTGATCCTCTTCAATGTGCGAATCCATATTGATCTTCTGTTTTTCCCCTTATTTCTTCCTCTCTAAGCCTCTCTAGGGTTATAAATGTTGAAATGAGGCTAATGAAGGTGTCTTTAAGTATTTATAGTGGAAGAAATGGTCTCCATGTGCGATTTTGAAACCCAGATTTCGTAACTCACGTTCGAACGTCATATTGGCGTTCGAACATCATTTGCTCCTAGTACTTTTGCTTTTCCCATCAGACAAAAGTACTGGAATTAACTGTCGTTTGAACGTAGATCGTTCAAACATACTTTCAAATTCGAACGGACTTCCTGTTTCTGCTAAAACGTCCAGTGTAGTTTTGGCCTATTTAGAGGTCACGTTGGACAATTTTTGTGAAATAAAATTTTATAGCCCTAAAAGTCTACTATATACTATAACAATTTCAGCTCAAACGGATATCAAGGTAAAAAGTTATGGTCCAAATACTAGGCAGTATCCAAAATTCGTTCTACCCAAATTTTATCTAAAATGTGTTTGAACTCTGAAATATTTCCTAACTTCCAATTCATGCCCTATTATCTCAACTAACATTTTTATTTCTACTCTTACAATTCACATAGTTCATGCATACATCGTCACATATATTAGCATTTCAAAAATAATTACATTGCTATATAAAGATATGAATGTGGGGGTTTATAATCCACCCCCCTTAAACAAAATTTCGTCCTCAAAACTTACCTTGAGTAGAGAACAAATGAGGGTACTTCTTTTGCATCTCCAGCTTTGGTTCCCATGTAACTTCCTTCACCCCATGATGTTCTCACAAGAATTTCACCAGTCAGTTGACTTTATTACGGAGCACCTTCTCCTTGGTATCGAGAATCTCCACCAGTTGTTCTTCAAAAGTTGCTTCATCTTAAATTTCAATATCCTCCAAATCCACGACATGCATTGTATCCGATTGCCACTTTCTCAACATTAACATATGAAATATGTCATGCACCTCTGACAACAGAGCTGGTAACCGAAGTTGATACGCTACTTGCCCAGCAATTTGATCACTTCAAATGGTCCGATGTACCATGGAGCTAATTTTTCGTTCTTGCCATATCTAAACACTCCCTATTTGGGCGAAACCTTGAGGAACACATAGTCCCCCTCTTCGAATTCTAATGGTCTTTGTGTTCTATCGACATAGATTTTCTGTCTACTTTGTGCAGTACGTAATCTCTCCTGGATGAGTTGAATTCTCTGTAGTCTCCCGAATAATTTCTGGCCTAAGTATGCTACTCTCTCCAGCTTCCAACCAACAAGTCGGGGACCTACATGGTCTTCTATACAATGCCTTATAAGGTGTCATGTCAATTTTAGATTGAAAACTGTTGTTATATGTAAATTCCACCAATGAAAAATGATCACTCTAACTTCCCTTGAAGTCCAACACACAAGCATATAACATATCTTCCAAAATCTGTATCACCCTCTCGGATTGGCCATCTGTTTGAGGATGAAAGACAGTGCTAAAGTGTAACTATGTCCCCATATCTCCTTGTAAACTTTGCCATAATTGTGCCATAAATTGAAAATCATGATCTGACACAAATAGAGAGTGGAACTCCATGTAATCTAACAATCTCACGGATATAAACCTTGCTCAAGGTCTCTAAAGAGTCAGTGGTCTTCATACTCAAGAAATGAGCGAACTTGGTAAGTCTATCAACAATGACCCATATGAAATTATGCCCTCGTGAAGTCTGGGGAAAACTAGACACGAAATCCATGGTGATGTGATCCCACTTCCACTCTGGGATAGGCAAGGACTATAGTAATCCTCTAGGCATTTGAGCTCTACCTTCACTTGCTGACACACTGCACACTTTGCAACGTACTTAGCCACGTCTTGTTTCATCTATTTTCACCAATATTGATGCTTCATGTCTCTACACATCTTGGTACTACTCGGATGTATGAAAAATTTTGAATGATGACACTCACCCAATACTTCTTCCCTTACTTGGTCATTGTTTAGTACACATAGTCGTCCGCGAAACTGTAACTCATCATTATGTATTGACCAATTCTCAATCATCTCATTCCTCTCCAATCTACCCCGGATAGCTCCAAACTCGGTATCTAATTGTTGCAACTCCACAATCCTTTATCAGAGAATTGGTTGAGTTACAAGATTACATAAGCATGGTCGATCCTCCTGTCTATCCACTAATAGATCAAACTCCTTCAAAGCATCAATCATCTTCCACCTATGAACAAAAAGAACATTGATTTCACCTTGAGAGTTTCTGCTATGTGCATCTGCTACTACATAAGCCTTCCCCCGGATGGTAGTTGAGTGTGAAATCGTAGTCTTTTAGATATTCAATCCACTTTCTTTGTCGAAGATTCAAGTATTTCTGTGTGAAGATATACTTGAGGCTCTTATGATTTGAAAACACTTGAAACTTTTCTCTATAAAGGTAACACCTCCATAACTTAAGAACAAAAACCACAATGGCAAGCTCCAAGTCATGAGTGTGATAGTTCCACTCATGAATCTTAAGTTACCTCAAGCCGTAACTACCTTAACTCCTTGCATTAGCACACATCCCAAGCCTCGTAACGAAGTATCGATATACACATCGTATCCCTTCCCACTGCTTGGAATAATGAGGACAGGTATTGTTGTCAACTTCTACTTCAAGGTGCGAAAGACTAGTTCACACACTTGAGTCCATCAATAGGGCCTAAAACTAATCCAAAAAAGGGTTATCTTAACTTCAACTACACGATTAACACTTATATACAAATATAGCGTTAAAGGATACAAATTAGCAGGGGAAAACCTAAACGCTAAGTGAAGGAATTTGCAATGCATTAACTTACGCATATGAAAGTACACATAAATGAGCACTTAGAATATAATGTTGGTTTATGGAATATATAAATGCAGTTGTGATAACATGTGTGTTAGGTACAGAGGCATCTACATCATTGATATTCCATCTAAAGCTCCAACAGGAGATCAAACTTGAGGTAGATACAAATACAAGGTGAGTGTACTAACTCACATGTATTTGTTTGTTTTAAGGAAGCTATTACTTATGAATGAGAACATGGAAGTGTTAGCTTATGATGGTATGGTGATAATGTTCATAGCCTTAGCGAAAACTGTGAGATGGCCATAAGGGTGGACTCGTTATATGTGAGATGGCCATAATGACTGACTCATTATAGCCTTAGCGGCAACAGTGAGATGACAATAGGGGTGGACTCATTATATGAGATATCCATAAGGGCGGATTCATTAACTGTAAGATGGTCATAACAAAGAACTTGTTATAGCCTTAACGACAACTGTGAGATGACCATAATGATGGACTTAACCTTAGCAGAAATTGTGAGATGGCTGTAGTGGTGGACTTGCTATGGCCTTAGTGACAAGTGATAATATTCCTATATGTTGTTACAAGCAAGAGTGACAGTATATAAGGCGATTTGACTTTCTTATTTTTGAGTTAGTAAAATGTTGTTTAAAATTTGTTACTTATGTTGTGTATATTCACTAAGCGTGTGAACTCACCCCCATAGTTTGTGTTTTAGGTAGTTAAAGAGGAAAGGATGTTCACTACTGAGTTTAGAAGGTTAAGAGAGAAACAGGCTACATAGTCCTATTGCATCCTTTGTTAGTCTTAAGTCTTGCAATAATGTAAGGTTTATGTTTTTGAAAGACGTGGGTTAGCAAGAATGATTTGTATGTGTTATATGTTGATATGTTGGGGAACTTAGCTAAATTTTATTGCACCTGGTCAATGTTTGTTAATTGAGTCTTTAAGTATATACTAGAACATGATACATGATATGCTAAAGAGAGCAGTCCATTCTACTGGGATTGGTTGTAACGAACCAACTCTAAGTGGGGGTGCTTCAATTTAGGGTAGGTTTCTTCTCAGCACCCTCTGAAACTTTTTCCTTTCCTTTATTTAGTGAAGGGGCAAGAGGGGGATCAAGTAGAGGAACCTCAGGAAGAGTGTGCAACGGGCCAATTGTAGTAGCATGATGGGCATCATCCTCTGGAGTAACATTGGAGCTTGGAGGGGAAGATATCTACAGGGCGGCAGAGCTTATAGATAACCCTCTATTCCTAGGAAAAGAGACACTAGGTCTCTTGCAAAGAGGAATGCTACCTTTGGAAGCTCTTCTAGCTACAACTCTTGAAGAGGCTTCTTATCAACTACCTTGGGTGCCATGGCTAAAAGGAAAAGAGGGATGCAAATTAAAAGCATGCCCAGATTCTAAGCACAACAAAGTAAAATCTTACCTTTGGAAGAGGGAGCTGCAACAATAGAAGATTGGGGATAGTTGGAGAAGGACCCAGTAGACAGTTGAAAAGTGTTTGGTCTTCTAATGAGCACATTATATTGCATACTTAATAGCCTCATTACATACATTTTAACTCAAGTTTTCATTTAATTACTTAGAATTAGTCGAATTTATATTAATGTGAAAATTTTGATATTGCATGTAATTATAGGGTAAATGATGACTTTCGAAACCCTGCAACTAAGTGTGGATGAGTGGTGAATAGATAGATACATTATGTGAGGATTAGGAGGCTTTAAAGTGAAATAAATCAAGGAGGTAGCGGTACTTGGTATCATAGGTACCGGTATCTAAGCCTACTGAAATTTTGGTACCGGCACCTATACTAATTAGTAGTAGTATCCTGGTATTTTTCATTTTTGACCATGATCCACTTTGAATATGAAAAATTATAAAAAATAAAAATTGTAGATTTGGATGTCCTCTATTTTGTGTCAAAATTTCAATCTAATTAGACAGTGGGATCAAAAGTTATGATAAATTTACGAAAGATGATCCTGAGCTAGTATCCCCCTTACGACCTATCGGTAGAAGGAAACCAAAACCTAGCGATAGAAGACCCTAATGGAAGTTATCTACCGGTAGACGACCTACTAGTAGAACTTGCCCAGAAAGTCCAGACACTTCCTAACAGGATTCCACCAACCACAAGGGCCTACATTTTGTCCTCTAAATCATGCCCTGACATTTTTGACAGTCCATGATGATCTCCCAACCCCAAAAACTAAGATTTGAAGCATGAGGGAATGGGGAGGAAAGAGAGAAAGAGAGAGAGAGAGGGGGTGGTTGGAAAAGCATGGGAGGACCATGCTTTGACTGAATTTGCTTTTTTGAGTGGACAATCTCTCTCCAATCAATCCAAGTCAGTTCACACATGCTTAGGGAGAGGGTATGGACAAAATTCAAGAAGTCTTTCACCATTTTCAGTTTTTACATTCTTTTAGAGAGAGAAGGTCTAAGGTAGAAGATGAAGTTATAGAGAGAGAAAGTTGAGTTTTCACATTTTCTTCACTATTTTCATTATAGTAAGCTTTATATTACTCGTAATCTTTCCCCTTTCACTTTAAACTCTTTTATTCAAGTTGTAAGTAAGCTTAGTGAAGTATTTTAGCATTTTCATTTCTACATTCTAGTATTTTTCTCTTCAAGCTTTGTAATTTGGGTATGAATGATTTTGTTCTTGTAGCTTAAACCTTTTTTCGCATTAATACGAGTTCCATGTTTTATTTCACTACCATGTCACTTTACTTTATGTGTGTGCTTGCTTTTATTATGAGTAGATAGACTTTTAGTTGGTTAATCTAAGGAGAATTTCCTCTGGGGTATGTGAAATCTACTCCCTGTCATTCTTCCTTGTAGTGTAAAGCATTTGGTTTGATTAGGTTGAGTGCAGACGTGGTTGTGGGATCTTGATACACTGTAAATTTGTCACAGGGTATACTTGTGCCCAACACACCCACATTAGTCCCTCATTTCCTATGAATCAATCAAACACTGAGACACAATTGAATGAATGAATTGAGTCAATTTTCATTCCCATTGGAATGACCTATGTAGATTAGCCAACCTTGCTTTCTTGCATTTTTATCAAAACAAAACTCACCAAAACACCAATTATAAGATTTTCCTTATTTTCATTTCTTTCACAAATCACCTTTCAAAAATATTTGACATTTCCTTCCCTGAGGAGACGACCTTAGAATACTCATTCTAAGTAAAAAATGACATTGCAAGTCTCTCTACGCCTGGGGAGTACTTTTTCACACACACACACATTTTGTTCACACACGATTTTTTCCATTCCTTGCATCGAACCCAAGGGAGAGTGATACTCACCAACTCGTATAAGCTATATACACATAGTCCGGGTTTGTGTTTGGAGATTAGGGAAAACCATTCAAGCATGTTCACAAACATATAAAGTTCTTTGGTGGGATCATTGAGAACTTTCTTAATCTAGAGTTTCAACTTAGGGGGTCAAAGAATTTGATTTGCATGCATTTCAAAACGACAAAAGGTCAAGGCCTAGTGAAAACCACACGTTGGAATGCGCCAAAGAAAGCCTACTTATGAAGATAAGGAGTAGGGAAACCGCATAGACAAGGAATCGAAAAAGGCTGATTAACCATCAAAATTGCTATTTTATTATATTTAATGATTGATTAATTGCATATTATTTGTGATTAAATGTGTTAAATTTCTTGATTTTTTAGTTTGATACCTTTTTTAGTTGTTTGGTTTATTTTGCAGGTAAATTGGTTGATTTAAAGTAATAATGGATAAGACAAGTGAAGCAATCACTAGAGGAAGAATCACAATTAATAAGGATTGAAAAGTTAAGATTAAGATATGAATGTTTAAAGATATATCAGCAATTTTAATCCTTATAAGAGTCCAAGTTAGAAGAAAACTTATTTAAAGTTGGATTATGAAAGTATCCTAGAAGATAAGGATTTGACACATCTTTAGTATTTTGGTTGTAATTTTTGATTTCGATATCTGATTAACTTGATTTTTGTGGGGTTGGAAAGAAGACTTCAAGGGATACAAAAAGTGTAGTTCACAAAACTTTCGTGAATCAGCCTCTAAATATGCGAAATTCAAGTTTGAAGTTTAGACAAATTTAATACCCAAGCCCCAAAGATTTTATGCACGAGATTTGACCTTAAAATATTTCTTTTTGAAAACGAATTCCTTCCAAGCCAACCTTATATCTTGTATTTATACTTATGATTTATTTTAGTATAAATAAGGGTTCTCAACTAGGAAGAGAAGATTATTATTTTTTCCCGATCTTTTCTTTTCCTAGTTTTTTTGTTTTAGTTCTATGACTTGCTAAAAGCTCAACTAAGATTAGGGAGATACTTTCACTGAAGCACGATACTTATTATTAATTTAATGTCCTTTATAATGCATGATTTATTCTTTTAATTTAATTCTTGTCTTCTAGTTAAGTTTTTACTCTGTATAATTTTTTGATTCGTTGTACCATGTACATCGAATGCTTAAGATTTCCTGTGAGTCAAATAAATAATTATTCCATGCTTGAATTAATTAATTACAATTTCTCATGAGATAGCTTATTTTTTGTTTGCAATAAAATAAGATTTTTCTGTTAGAAAACTTGATTTATCGTAGACTCCGGGCAGGGTGTATGCTTGTGATCTACAAGTAAATTCTTATATTTATTCAGATAATTCATTAATTATAACTTTTGATGTTTTCATATTATCACCGCTAAATATTCCGATTGAGATCACTACTCAGTCGATTCTCAATTGAGTTCAAAAACTGAATCATTAATAATTACTGTGTCGATTTGTAAGGGTATCCTCGATGCTTTAGTATTTTCAATTATTGTTTTAAAACCAAACTTCAAAATATTTACAACAATTTTTTCAAAATAATTTTATTTTATTTTTCTTTATGTTCTAAGTTTTTTCAATTCCCTATTATTCAATTTCGGATTCTCGAGAAATTTATTACTTCGCACAACCTGTACTTGGGTGATCAATTCTAAAGTTGTAGCAAAGGCCTACTTTCGGTGTCCTCTAAGGGCCTAAATTTCCAACTAGACCTAGAGAGGAAGAAGAATTTATCCTTCCACTCTTTCACATTTTAAGAGTAGCCCGTCAATAGGGTTAACCCTTCTCTTTTTTAAAGATATAACTAACCAAAGCCTTGCTCAGGGCAGAGGTGAGTTTATAGCACTAGAGAATTCGAAAAAAGTAGGTCGAGTGTTGGGGCCATGAGCTATAGCCAAATAACGATAATACCCACCAACCCCTAGCTATTTGGATTCAATTGATGTGATGCCCCTGAAACCAGGGATCTTTTGTTAACCGTTGACCATCCGTCAACCCGCGAAAATACCCGTGATTGTCGCCCAATCCGACATCACGTCAATAGAATCCCTTTAAATGGGATCGTTACCCACATGTATAACACACGCATATTTTTCTATTTGACCCTACTGGGTCCAATATACCACAATTTATCCTTATTTTATGTCCATTTATAGCCTTGGAAACAAAGAACTCAAAGCCCAAAAAACATGGCAAAAAAGTTTTAAAATTTTAGATTTTTGGAGAACCTACTGGTAGGTTGTGCCCACTAGAAAAGTCCTACTGGTAGGTCCTACCTGATAAGCCAAATTCTGATTGTACGAGATCCTACCAGTAGGTGTTGCCCACTAGACCACGTTCTATCAATAGGTCCTACCCAGATTTGCCTATTTCAATTGTTTTCAATTTCTAATTCCTTTCAAACCTACCCAAACTCATATAACATATATTTGTACATCAAATACACTTAAAACAAGTTCTATTACAATCATTTTCAAAAGATTGCATGTCCAAAACATGATTTTTACAATGTTTTACAAAAATACAAATCAAAGGCCATAAGTCAGCCTCTCTTTATCTTCGAGGCTCCGAATAAGAGCCGTCCTCCGGCGTGTATCTCCCACCTGAAATATTTTCTCATATAGGGTGAGCTACGCTTAATAGAGTATCTCCTACAGAGGCTACTCCCTAACCTAAGTGCATATAAAATGTGCACATGTAACAATCAACAACCATTATCTATTCCATCAAGAATATACAATTCTACATTAGAATCCTATTATGTCATGCCATGAAATGAGATGAGACTCACTCATGAAATATACCTCGAGCCTTCACCGACTCCTTTCAACCCATGCAATGCTACATGTATGAAAATCTAGGACAAGTCCAAGCCCCCGTCATTGATGTTTCACACCGAATGACTATTTTATAAAACAAATTCATGTGTCTTTATCTGGGTATCAGATTTGGAATCACACCGTTGGCTCTATACGCTATTACACTTTTTTAGAATTTCACCATAGGGGAGTGTATGAACCAAGTAGCTGGGTTTTCACCCGAGGGAGAATCTATCCCTTTTTGCTATACCCGACACAAGTTTTTTATGCAACATGCAACTCGGCCGGATCTTCGATCCAACCTTCCGAGTCCACTTATCAAGCACCAAGAGTAGTGTTTGATTAAATCATGTACACACACCCACACTCATGCCTAAATCCCATGAATGAGATGCAACTTTTATGCCCAAAATGCAAAGAATGCCAAATAAGCAATTTAAACGTATATCATCATATTACATGGCAACTTACATCATATGCATGTAATCACCAAAATCTATCGCATCGTCAATATATCACTAAGCATATATCAATAACAATATCACAAACATGTTATACATCATTCATGCCATAACAAACTTAATTCTCACAAAGGCATTTAGCAACAC
The DNA here is from genome assembly GCA_963454935.2 of Ilex paraguariensis. Lineage (NCBI taxonomy): Eukaryota > Viridiplantae > Streptophyta > Magnoliopsida > Aquifoliales > Aquifoliaceae > Ilex > Ilex paraguariensis. Next base: position 1,392 of record CAUOFW020005717.1, on the reverse strand, counting down.
CTTTAAGGCACCAATCATGTTATAACACAAAATTGCCCACATAATAACGAGTTCAAAAAAATTATAAAAGTAATTTCCCTATACCAAATTCAGCTAGAAATTGGTTTAAGCCATTTCTATACTCATTTCTCATTTCCATAACAATAGGCAATTTCTATACACCTAACCCTTTCCTATGGACACCATTGGTTAGAAATAAACCAAAGTAGGAGGAAACCCTACCTCTCGAAACATACCGTAGCCTCTGCCAAACCCTATAAGTAGGTTTGCCTACTGGAAAAAACCTACCAGTAGGTTTCATGATCATTCTACAGGTAGGTTTTACATAGACTTGCTAGCTACCTGCACACTCTCCACCTTCTTCGTGGGCCCACCTCTGCTCACCTAGACCTGCCCTGACACATTTTACAACCTAAGATGCTCTCCTAATCTCAGGAAGTCAGGTTTGAAGTGAGAGAAAAAGGAAAGGGAAGAGAGAGAAGATAAGTGGTTAGAAGGCATGGGAAAGGCATGTTATGGCCTGTGGTTGCTTGTGGCAGTGTCCATACCTCTCTCCACTCATTACATTTCAGTTCTCACAAACCATAGGGGGTTATGGACAAAATTGGAAGACTCTAACACCACGTAATTCAATTACACATATAGTTTTAGAGAGAAGAGCTCAAGGAAGAAGATGAAGTTAGAGAGAGAAAGTTGGGTTTTTCATATTTCTTCACCATTTTCAGTGTTGTAAGCTTAAATTAATTGTAATCTTTCCCTTTACACTTAAAACTCTTTTATTCAAGTTGTATGCAAGCTTAGCTAGGGTTTTCTAGCGTTTCAAGTTCTACATTTGGGTATTTGTTTCCAATCTTTGTATTTTGACTATGAATGCCATTCTCTGTAGTAGTTTAACTCTTTTCTTGCATTAATACAAGTTCATGCTCCATTTCTATACCATGTCTCTTCACTTTGCATTGGGTTTAGTTTTCATTATGAGTAGTTAAGCACTAAGTTAGCTAATCTAAGGGGACTTTCCTCTTGGGTATGTGAAATCGACTCTCTTTCGTTCTTATTCGTAGTAAGTGTTTGGTTTGACTAGGTTGCGTGCGAACGTGGTTGTGGGCTCTTGATACACCTTAGACTTGTCACGGGATATGCTTGGCATAACATATCCAGATTAGCCTCATTTCTACGAATCAATCAAACACAAAGACACCATTGTGAAATGAATTGAGTCGATTTGACATTTCCATTGGAATGACCCCTATGGATTAGCCAACCCTATTTTTCTTGCATTTTTCTCATCAAACAAAAATTTTCAAACCATAAAACTCACAATTTTCCAATTTTTAGTTTTTCACCAATCATCTTTGAAAGAAATTTGACCTACCTTCCCGAGAGATTACATTG
>CAUOFW020005716.1:0-26269 GCA_963454935.2 Ilex paraguariensis | reverse complement strand
AAAAAAGTGCCGAGCTTAGAACATAAACTATTAAAGACAGATTGGGCTAATGATTTTGGCAAGAATATCACTCATTTGATCACCATACTTGATATCGGTGTTATCAAAACCAGATCGGACCGGACTGGCCAGTCCAAATGAAAAACCGGTATCTATGCTGGTGCTTGTTCATGATTTAGATCGTTTTACAATTGAACTGGATTAAACCGGACAATTTTTAATAAAAATCGAACAAACCAATTGAAACCGATTTTTTAACTATTGCAAATATTTTCACTGCATTCACAACTTCCATTAAAAAGCTGTCCTGCATGCCTTGATGACAGAAAGCATTAGGCTTTTGTTTGTTTTTATATGCGCAAAGGAAGTGAGGTTCATTATGGATTCTCGATGTGGGGTAGACTTTCCCACTTGCAATTCCCAGCATTTTATCTCTTGAAGCAGCCTATGATATTGTTTTTTTGTTCCAATTTTTGTTTTCTCTCTTCTTTTTTAGTCTCATATTACGGTATGATTTACAATAATTATATCATAAATTTTATAAATTATCTAAGAAAATCAATTAATTTTGAAGTTCTTATTTTTTCTATTTGATCTAGTATACTTAAAAACATGCTATGTCTATAATTATAATTATTTTTTTAGTTATTCAGTATTATTAGTAATTTTTTATATTTAATTATATGTAAGGTTAATTAGGAATTTAGATACTACTTTGTGCGTATTATGCTTTGTGTGAATTTTATTTGTGGAAATCATATGTATTGTGAACATGTTTCAAATTTTTTTAGTTAAATTATTATGTTTTATAATTTTTTTAATTTTTTTATTATAAGACTGGTCCAACCAGTTGACCCACAGTTGAATCAGTGAACCATTGACCCGGTCCATCTGTTAGTTTGATGTCCGGTCCAATTCTAATAACATTGCTTGATATATGGAGTAATGATCTCTTTTTGCATTAAGAGATCTCTAATGATATAACATTCCACTTCAATATGTTTGGTACGTTCATCAAATATCGGATTACTTGCGATGAAAATTATTGTTTGGTTATCACAATGCATATGCATAGGGGAAGACACATCAAGTCTTATATCATGAAGTAAAGATCAGACCTATAATATCTCATAAACAGTGCGAGCCCAAGCATGATACTCAGCCTCTACAATAAAACGTACAACTACTTCTGCTTCTTGTTGTGCCAAGTATCAAGATTACCATTAACAAATGTACAATAACTAGAAGTAGATTGTCTATTACCAGGACTACTTGCTTGGTTAGCAAGGATTAAAAGTTTATTTCGGTGCATTGTTTTAGTCACGTAGGAAATGGAAACTTGTTGACGTAGGAAATGGAAAGGGTAATTCTTGGTAGAAAAAAAAAGATGACTCAAAAAAGGTGACATAATATCGGCGAGATGCAAGGTTATAACAATAACAAACTTTATGAGTACGAGGGTTTCCCAGAAAGATACACTAAATCGAGCGACGGGAAAATTTATCTTGTCGTAGACCATATAGGTGAACAAATGCAACTCACCAAAAAACACTAGTAAAAGGGTGATGTATCATGATAGAACAAGGAAAATGGAGATCTATTACCCAAGATGGGGGAAGACATCCGCTTGATAAGATAAATTGCAGTGAGAACAGTGTCTGCCCAATAAGATTTAGGTACATGCATGTTAAACATGAGGGTATGAGCAGTATCCAATAAATGACTATGTTTGCGATCTGCAACACCTTTTTGTTGGGATGTATGTGGACATGTATTATGATGAATAATACCATGATCAACACAAAATGTATGCATAAAAGATTGAACATACTCAAGGGCGTTATCAGAGCGAAATATTCTAGCAATATCTTTTTGCCGAGATGTATGTGGACATGTATTCTGATGCATATTACCATGATCAACACAAAATGTATGCATAAAAGATTGTACATACTCAAGGGCATTATTAGAACAACATATCTTAATCGTTTATCAAATTGTACAAGTATTTCATTATAGAAAGTAAGAAAGATTTTAGACAATTCTAAACGATCTGTCATAAGAAACAACCAAGTCATGTGAGAATAATCATCAACAAAGATAACAAAATAATAAAATCTAGAAATACTTTTTATTCTTGAAGGACTCTAAATGTCAGAGTGTACAACAGAAAAATGACTAGACTGACGACTCGTACTACCAGTAGGAAAGGAACTACGGTGATGCTTGCCTAATTGATAAGTCTCACATTGTAATATAACACAAAGATTCAAATTAGGAATGACTTGACGAAACTTTTGTAGTCAATGGTGACCCAATCGAAAGTGCCACTAGAGGGGAGACACGGTAGCACTCAAGAAGACGTAGAAAAGATCACTAAACGTTATAAAGACTTGGCTAACTGACTCACATATAGCAGATTAAAGGGAAACTGAGGAATAAATAAACCAGATGCTAATTACATGGATTCAGTAGGATGAAGATCACATACTGGTCTAAAAGAACCATCAGCTAGCATACTACGAGAGCAGATTATGCTAATGATAATCGAAGATGATGAAATTACTTGGGCTGTCAGATATGTGGGCATTAGCTCACTAGCTCCTGAATCAATAATCCAAGATGATGAAGCTGATTAGGCTGCCATGTGTGCAAAATTACTTGCGGTGGCTACACCAGCAGTTACCAGAGAGAGTAAAGACAATTGTTGGATAAGCTAACTAAGATGAGAAGTGAGATCATCATTAGAGGCAAACAAGGATGTAGCATGCCCACCAGTCAATGGCTTAGATAGAAGAGGAGTTTGGCTCATCATAAACCAGATTAGCATAGGCTTGTCTTTCATGTTTGTCCTAACGATAATCCTCAGTATGGCTAGCAGCTCTACAATAAGAACACTTCCCACTTGGAACGATTGGCACGACCACAATAACCATTACCTCTACCACCATGATTACCACCTTAGGGTGGATATGGTGACCACGACTTCCACTAGGAATATATCTCCTCGAGTGAGTCCCATATTTTTTTGGTCGTGTCAAGAAGTTAAACATTAGAAGCTACTAAGGGTTCCATTCTAAATCACAACCATGCTATCATTAACGAATTCTCAATCCACCAATATTCAGAATTTTTAAGGTCTTTGGAGGGGGACTTTCGGTCAAATACTTGACTTTCCTTTTTGTACGTAGGAAAACTTTAATAGCATGAGACCATGATTGATAATTACGACTAGTGTTATTTAAGGCGTAAAGCGAATTGAAGCGAACAAATCTTCTGAGGCCTAGGCAAGAAGTGAGAGGCGAAGCGAATGCTTCATCGAAGCATAGCGAATTGTAACAAAAATAAGTAAATATTTTAGTTAATTATTTCTAAATATCCAAGTTCTAATTTTACAAATACTAAATATTTAAATACAACCAAAATCATAAACATTTAAATTCAAACAAACGCTAATCATATCTCAAATCTTCATGGCAACTTTAACTCAAAACATTTAAATTAAAAAAATACTAACAACATCCAAAATCCTAATATTTAAAAACTTAAGTCACACAATTCAAGCAACTAAACATTTAGTTAATGCTTCACAAATTACAAGGACTTAGAAATCAATCATTAGCACTGAAGAAACCATGTTCTTCATTATCTTTTGATTCATATCCCTCAGTATCATCCTCCTCTGTCTCATTTGAAATTGTTACTTCCTCGTCTATGAGTCCAGTCGACGATCTTGTAAACCTCGGTGTTACCCTCGAAGATGATGTTGATCTAGTGCATTGGCTACTTTTGCCAAATTGAGAAGCTTGAGCAACATCCCCATTTGACTCTTTTACACAAAAATTGTAGAGTTCCCCGTCAAGGTATTGCTTGACCCGATAGACACCTCCATTTGACTCTTTTCGACAAAAATTGTAATTGAAGTTGTTCGGGTTTTGGGGATTTATTAATTTCGCATAATTCCAAATCGAATCTTTTTTGTTCCCTTCGGTCGATGTTGCCATTTATTTGTTTATGATTGACACTATCACACTACAATCAAAGGGAACAAAAACAACTAAGTAATAAAATCAGAAACAGAATCAGCTTAAGCAAGTAATGAAATCAGAAACAGAATCAGCATAAGCAGAAATAGAAACCGCAGAATAAAAAATAGAAACAGAAACAACCAAAGAAGATTGGAAACACAAACAAAAGCAAAATCACAATCCCACAATTAGAGTACTAGAATTGCAAAAATTAGTAACATAATCAGAAGAAGCAGAATCAGAAGCAAAAACAGAAGTGAAAAATAGAAACAAAAACAGAAGCAGAACAAAAAGAAACAGAATTAGAGAAGAAGTCAAAACAGAGAATGAGAACTAAAGAAATCAGAGAATCCTAGGAAAATAAAACAGAAACATGGAATTCCAGCCAAAATAAAATAGAAGCAAAAGCAGAACCAGAGAATCAGAAGCAGAAGCAGAGAAGAAGAATCAGAAACAGAAGCAGAGAACGAGAAGGATTAGAATCAGAAGTAGAACTGGAAGCAAAAGACAGAAACATAAGCAGAAGCAGAGAAGAAGAAATCAAAATAGAGAATCAGAACTAGAGAAATAAAAGAACCCCAGAAAAATAAAAACAGAAACACAGAAGAAGCAGAATCATAAGAATAAGTAGAGCCAGCAGAATAAGAAGAAGAAGATAAGAAGAGAAAAGAAGAAATATCTTAGTTTTATTGAAGAAGGAGACAGAAGGTGCAACATTAGTAGTAGTAGATCTGGTTCTGGGTTGTGTTTTCTGTCGAAAAAGAAGAAGAATTAAAAGTAGAAGAAGAAGAGAAGAGGTGAAGGAGAGAAAAGAATATCATACCTGTGTTCTGTCAAAGAAGAAGACAGAAGCAGCAGATCTGGGTTTTATATCGAAGAAGAAGAATTAAAAGAAGAAGAGAAGAAGGAGTTTGCCGGGCAGACCTGTTCAGATGTGGGTTGTCTATGTTCTGTTGGGACTTCTTGAGGATGGAGAGAAGTAGCATCATTGCATCAACTTCCAGAGGTTGATTAGGCAAATTTAAGGTTTAGGTGTTAGATATATTGGGATAAGGGGCAATCGGGTGTCTGGGCATATCACAATTTTATTCCAATTTCCCCAATCCAATGGTCTATAATAAAAATAAAGCAACATAAAAAACATAACAAAGTCACTCGCTTTTCTCACTTTAACCTCGCTTCACTTATCTTCCCTTCGCCTGGGATGTTCAAGGTGAAAGAGTCTCGCTTTGCCTCGCTTTTGCAACTTAAAAAACTTAACAAAGTCACTGCTAGTCTTGCTTGTAAATTGTCACAAATGGTTTGTGACTGGTGATGAGTTATTCATGCCAGTATGTAAGTTCCCTGAACTTGTAGAGGTAGAATTTCAGTGAACTCTTTCTCTCTCCCCCTCTCTTTCTCATGTGATACTCTCCTTTTTTCTTATTCTATTTTTCACCTCAAAAGAAGTCATGGGCGACTGTTCTCCATGGATTCATTACTTGTTTAACATTGCATTCATTACCTGATAGCTTTATGTTCTCAGAAATTACCCATCTCATTATTATCATTTTATGTTGGCTGCCTTTTTGGTGACCATTCTGTTGAATTTTGGTTCAATAGTTTGCAGTCATTTGTATAGTTTAACGATTCCCTTATCTTGATTTTACTTGCTTGTTTTTTAAGTTCTTCACATCATATGTAGGGCAGAGGCATACGTGATCCAACTGGAACTATGGAAGAGCTTTACTCACTATTATTGATAACTGGCCATGTCCTGGCTGATGAAGGACAGGGTGAGACACCATTGGTAATTTCTACTACTTCCTATTTATAGTTCTTGCAGTTTTCAGTTGAACTATTAGATGATTAATTTGTCCTTTTGACAAGTTTATCAGCATTTAGTTAATGGTACTGTATTGATAAAAAAAAAAAAAGTTGATGGTACTGTACAAGAGGACCTTCTGTGCACTTGACTTTCATCTTAAATATTGCTCATTTTCATCATTTGACATTCGGGCATATCTGTATGTGTTTCATGTCTCACAGAAAACTGTTGGCATTTTCACAATTATTTATAATCAAGTATACATTACAATGCTGAGTACTATTGGCTATTTTCTCCATAGCTCGATAGGTCATGTGCAAATTGCTTAGTAGCTATTTTCTGCATAGCTTGATATGTCCTGTGCAAATGCTTGAAGATCACAACAGAAAGCCACTTATTTTGTTTATAAGTTTCAACTTTTGATTTTTAATTGCTTGTCAGACTTGCTTTTTTTTTGGTCAAGTGCAGACCTTATATGCACATGCCGATAGTTGTCAACTCATTGATCGCAGTTATCTGGGAATTTTTGTGCTTTCTCTTGTTCTATTAATATTAGTTTAGAAGGGCTAATGTCATTGGCACGTCAATTGGTGCTTCTGGCATTGCATTTCCATTTTCCCTGTTTGGTGTAAAATTTACGGCTTTAGAGTTCCTGAAGCTGTTTCTGGAGTGCCAAACATCTGCCTTACTGAATTGTATGTAAATTTTAGATGCATTCTGGTGATCAATTGGAATTCTGGGCTTTATTACCAAAAAAACAAAGATACGAAACTCAAAGCACATCCAAAAGGATACACAGAGCAAATATGATAAGAGATCAGCTTATCAAATCCTATTCTACCAAATACTTGAGATATTTCTCTCACAATCCTAGAGACCAGGTGCAGAAAACAAGAGAAAGATCCCTAAACCAAGAATACAACAATAAAATCATAAGGGATACCATAGACATCTGACCCAATACATGGGTCAGATTAAACTATCTGATCCCTGGGTGAAGACATGTCGAAAAGCCACACGCTGCAATGCCAAGGGACCAACATAGCTAAAGCCCAAAAGAGCAACTCAGGAAAGCCCAATCTATCCGGATTGGTCCACTTGGGAAAGAATGGTCGTGAAATGAAAGCCTTTAGGAGAGCTCTCTCTCCAGAATCTAGAGCGAGATGCTCTGTTCCCCCCTGGGGGTAGTATCTTGCATATATTATTAACACAAAATTCTACTCATGGGTGAACTTGTGTGATTTTCAGGTTCCAAAGGCTATACAAAGACAATTTATGGATGCAGTGGAGACGGACAAACATCCAGTTGTTATACTTTCTGGGTAAATTCCTGTAGACATGTTTAAATGGAGTTAGATGTCAAAGCAGTTCTGTGTTTAATATTTTCGACTGCTCAGATGGACCACTTGTTTAATATACGTTGCACTTAAGTACTCATTATTCGACTTGGTAAACTGAAAATAAAATAAGTATAATTCTCATAAAGTATGTTAATGTTAGTCAGCTGCTTTAATGATTTTTTCTAAATTACTTTTATAGCATTATGCAAAGAGATTGCCACTTGAAGGCAACTTCAGAAATAATTGTGCATTATTAGCAACTAATTGTTAGCACTATTGTGTTCGCTAAACCCGAAGACCATGCACTTGCCAGATGCAAGCCACATAATCCTCGGGTCATTGTGCCTTGACACTATTCATGAACAGTAACTATAGGTATGACAATGCAAGAAACTTATAGTTGACCGTTCAAATTCTTTTCCTAACGTCAACAATTCATAAAGTTCTCAAAAGATTATGCAACAGTATTTCAGGCCTGTCTTGAATTGATCAGCTTCTTCTGGTCAGCTCCTTTCATTTCTTCCCTCTTTTTAAACAAGATCCATATAAGTGGCTCATGCTTTTAGTTCCAGATCCATTTCACAGACATTGTTCTTGGTCTTGTCTTTTATATACTTATATACATACATGCAGATGACCTTTGTAGGCTTTGCTTGTGAATGTTTAGCCTTTGATTTCAGTTGAATGGTAAAATTGGTATAGTGTTTATGAGGGAAAGAAGGGAGAAAGAGATTGAGGGGAATGATCAGTTGTGTAGGTTGCGTTGCCCTACACTCTTATTTATAATTGTTAACTTTGAGAGAGAGAGAGAGAGACGTAAGAAAGAATTGGAACAAGTTGACCTACCATCCCTGTCATCATATATATATATATGTGTATCTCAATATAGCTAAAGACCATTATATCCCTATGGGGATGTACTTATTACATAAATGCCATTCTATATATTCTAACCCTCCTCTCAAGTTGCTGAATATATATCATATAATTTCAGTTTCGAACAGTTATTTCTCAACCGAGAACTACTTAACGGCTTAGTAAAAATATCAGCAAGTTGATTCTCAGAGTTGACAAAGTGTGTGACAATATCTCTACGCAACACTTAATGACAATCAACTTCAATGTGTTTTGGTTGCTCATGAAACACAGGATTTGAAGTAATATGAACAGTAACTTGATTATCACAAAACAACTCAATAAAGAGTCTTGACTGGGAAATCAATTTCCTTAAGGAAGTGTTCCATCCATGTAACTCACTACACGTGTGAGCCATTGCTTAGTACTCAGCTTCTCCACTAGACTGTGCCACCACTGTATGTTTCTTACTCCTCCCATGTTGTTAACTTTAGAGAGTTAACACAATATTAGAGAAAGATGGAGAGTGGTAAAAAAACCTTAGCCTACCTCTCACAAATAACTTGTATTTATCGTTGACTCTTACCATATAAAAGACGTGTATATCCTCTAGTGGTATATTTATTACAACTAGTATTTACATAATACTCTTAACACTCCCCCTCAAGTTGGACTATATATCATATAAGCTAAACTTAGAACAAGTAGCTGTAAGACGCGTACGACTCAATGTTTTGATAAATTTATCTGCAAGTTGATCCTCAGACCTCACAAATGGAGTTGTAATATCTCTAGGTATTATCTTGTCTCAAATAAAGTGACAATTAACCTCAATATGTTAGGTTCTATCGTGAAATACTGGATTGACAGCGATATGAATAGCTGCTTGATTATCACAAAAAAACTGTACTGGAGGTTGAACTGGAAAGTCCCTTGAGAAAGTGTAGCTCGTCAACTCACTAGTTGTATATGTCATTGCTCTATACTCAGTCTCTGCATTGGATCTTGCTACCACCGTTTGTTTCTTACTCTTCCATTAGATAGCATTTCCTCCAAGGAAAGTACAATAACTAGTAGTTGATTTCTAATCAGAAAGAGAGCCGACCCAATCAGCATCTGAAAAACCTTTTAGTCTAAGATGTCCATTAGCTCGATATAATAACCCAAGACTAGCAATACATTTGAAATATTACAAAATACGAGTGACTGCCTCCCAATGTGGTATTCTAGGGTATTTCATAAATTGACTTACTACATTAGACAATGTCTCATGTAAGTGCTTAGGAACAGAGATAGTAGACAGTTGAGACGTAAAACAAGAGTTGTAAAAATGTAGTCGGAAAAATGTTGACATCACTTTTTTGGTGATGATGTCGGTGCACAGAATTCCTACTGATTTTTTTATTATGTTGTTCTTGCAATTATTTGCCCAAAAAAAAAATAAAAGACTGCTCTAATACCAAGTTGAATAATAAAATTGATATTAGGGCTTATGTGGGAAAGAAAAAGGGAGGAAGAGATTGAGAGGAATAATTGGTTGTGTAGGAAACGTTGCCCAGCACTCTCTTGTTTATAATAAACTGACATTATGAGCAATTACATTATTCCATACAATACTAATAATCTAAAATAAGAACTCTAACAACTTCTTTGAAGCTTTTCATGATGATCATGAATACATCAAATGGTGTTGTAGCTTCTGGTGGGATGTAGAGAGGTTTATTTGTAAAGGATTTGTGGGGAAATCTACTCCTTCCATATGCATTCCAGAATATGTATTCATTCTTGTCGTTCAATTGATTTTGGAGCGACATAATACAATATTTAAAGTGCTCTTTCCTTTAAAAATTCAAAGTCTAATAATGGAGAGAGCTCTTGTTAAATGCCCGACATGAAGGCTACTGGTCTGTTTGAACATATTGTCCGGCATGCAGGGAGTTTGTTTTGATTTGTGGAAATGCTTTGTAGACTTGTATTGTTTGGTGTTTTTTTAGGTTGAACGGTCCTCGGGGGAGGAGCCAAAAAAAAAGGTGGTCAGCTTTGTTCAATACACCAATTACTTTTCAGAACATACAATTTGTGCTCTTGAGCATAGGTGTAATTTCGTGTGAAATCATCTGATTGGTCTTTCAAATTTTTTGAAAGTTTTTTGGAAATTTTTGGACTTGCTCCCCGATCCACTGTTTCAGGGCCACTGGGTTTTTTTTTTTTTTTTTGGACTAGATTTGTTACATTGGGTACGACTAGAACCTATAAGTAATGCCCAGCCATCGTTATTGCATTCAGGGTGGATTTATGCATGTTTTTGGTCCCTTCTTGCAGCTGGCAGTGGGTTTTCTACCTATCCAGTGAGGCATTTGGCTCCTGATCGTGGCGAAGCCAAAACCAAGCCGTGGTAGCTACGTCTAGCGTGGAGGCTGAATATTTAGCAATGGTCCATGAAGTCTATGAGCTTATGTGGTTTCAAACATTACCGGGAGAGATGAGAATTCATGATGATGGACCTAAGAGACTATACTGTGACAATAAGACTGATATCAAATATTGCTCATAATCCAATTCAACATGACATAACTAAACATGGTGAAATTGATTGGCATTTCATTAAAGAGAAGTTGAATAAGGGTTTGATTTGCATGTCTTCCGTGAAATCAAAAGATCAATTACTTGATGTTTTTGCAAAAAGGGCTTAGTAGCAAGGTTTTTTATCCCATTGTTTGTAAGTTGGGTATGAGAGATATTTATGCACCAACTTAAGGGGGAGAGTTGTGTTGTGCATAATTTTTAGCTTAAGGGTATTTTAGTACTTTATGATTTTGATTATATATAAACACACTTCTCTCTTTCTATATTCTTTTCTCCTTCTCACTTCTTCTCTTCTCCAAAACCCTAACGGCTCTACAATATAACTTATGTGGACGTGTAGTCGAATGAAAGATATCATGATTAACACAAAATATATGAATAAAAAATTGTACATATTCAAAGGTAGCATTATCCAACTGAAGCTTTTGTAGTGAAGGATGATCCAATCGAAAATGTCACGAGAAAGGAGATACGGTAGCACTCGAGGCAAGAACTACTGCTCGGGAATTCAAATAGTAAAATCTATTATGCCTACGTACCAAATCAATCACTTTTTTCATCTGGAGGTCATGAATAAATAAGATGGAGAAATGGTCATTGATCATTGTAAATACTTGGTTAATTGACTTACAGATAACATATTAAAGGGAAACTAAAGGACAAATAAACTAGATATTAATAACACGGATTCAATAGGATGAAGATCACCAGTTCCATGTACTGATTAAAAAGGACCATCAGGTAAAACAATACAAGAGTTAGAAGAATAAAAAATTAGAAAACAATGAGGAAATACCAGACATGTGGGTACTAGCTCTCGGATCAATAATCCAAGATTGTCAAGGGGATTGTGCTGCAACATGTGTAAAATTACATGTAGTGACTAAATCGACTGTTGAAGTAGGCGAATGAGATGAGAGTGAAGACAGCTGTTGGATGATCTGATTGAGTTGAGAAGTAAGATCATCATGATGTTGGGTTTGTCACGACACTCTTGTTGTGTTCTAATCGGACTCGTCAGGTAAGGATACAAGCAACAAACCGCCACAAATTGTCCAAAAGCACTAGATCTGAGAAATTGACCTTATTTTGTTGAAAATCATTCAAAAATAAGAAACCTTCTTTAGATGACATCAAAAAATTAAGCAAAAATCACCGTAATTATGAACAAAAAAAAAAAAAAAGAGTTGGATGGTAGTGTTCTCGATGCCGGCTGATGCCATGATGATGTCAGCAACATAAAGTCTCCACGAACTGTGATCTATTATTTTCTTGATAATTTTTTGGCTCAAACCTGTGCTCCGATATCAACTTGAAATAGTTAAAAATAGAATTAGGGTTAGAAGGAGAGAGGAAGAGAGAAAAAAGAGAGGTGAAGAAAAGAATAATCTATTGTGTAGGTTTGGTTTTCCTATACTCCTTTATTTATAATTGAATAATATTAGAGTTATTACAATATGACCTACACTAATTAACACTAATTAAATTATGTCTAACTTAGAAAATAAGACCTATAACAAAATGTTTTATTCATCGGTGGTTGTTGATATAGGACTCAACTTTATATATAGGGTTAGAAATAAAAAGAGAAAGAGTGGCTATCACACATGCCTTTCACTAATACTTAACTAGACTATGAGATAATGGTAGATCTCTGTAGATTTTATCATATCTCTAATAGGCTGCCTCAATTTTTTTCTTTGGAAAGTATTACTCTCCGTTGTGTCCAAGTTGAACTGAAAAATAAAGTGGTGTTGGAACTATTCTGTTGGAAGCAGCGCCGTCATATTTTAGGAAGCCTTGTCTTGAAATACAACGTTGTAGTTGCAAGGATTGTGACAGAAAATACAGCTTGATGAAGTTATTGATGATGTATCTATGGTGATAAAATGCCCCTAGATTAATAGGTTGGGAGTCCATGTGCACGAAATTACCTTTGTACAAAAAAAATCAAATTTGCTTTTTTTTTTTTAATTATTTATAATTACTTTTTTTTGTCTCTCTCTTTCTCTCTTTCTCTCTCTCGACTCTTTTTGCTCCCTTCTTTTCTTTCTTTTTTTCAGGCCTTTGTTACAACTCTAATCATTAGAGGCTTTACAAATCAATAATAAAAGTTAAGCTTTCTTTGCATCTTCAATCTTGATATCATTAATTGTAGCAAGATGTTTTACTTCATCTTCCAAACAAGGATCAAAATTTCGTTTCGAAGTACCGTTTCGGTCAACTCAAAAATAGAAACGTTTCGGAAACATTTCGGAAACGCAGAAAAAATATGGAAACGCATAGAAACACAAATGCAATCCATTAATTTATAAAGATATGCTAAATAATTTATTAATTCAACATATTTATTAGGTTAACATCAATTTATACAAGAATAAATTTAAATTTGAGGGAAAAAAAGGCTTGACTTGAGGTGAAAGTCACTTAAATTAGTTTCAAACACTTAATTTTTATGAAATAAACACATTTTTACATAATATTAAGGTCTTATAATACACATGAAATGCTAATGAGTACATACTTACATGGTTACATCCATTCCCCTGTGGAGTGTCGAGCAGGCTCATACATCGGTGTAGGCTCTGGGTAGCTACTTAGAGAAACTCCATATGTGACATAAATATGATGACAATAGTTACTCCAAATCATATTATTACGGTAATATAATCCAATTAATAATACTATTTTATTATAATACTAATAATGAAGGGTATCAAATTAAATTAATGATACTTATGTATACTTAAAAATTAAATGTAATTGCAGTGGGTATTAAATGTAATTACAATAGGTATTAAATATAATTACATTAGGGTATTAAATGTAATTGTTAATACTTATAACAAAAAAAAAAGCAAAAAACTTGCACAGCAGTGAGGTATTAAATATAATTACAGTATGTATTAAATATAATTATAATGGGTATTAAATATAGTTATAGTAGGGTATTAAGTGTAAATATTTATTCTTATAACAAAAAAATTATAAAAGACAGAAGAGCAGTGGGAATTAAATGTAATTATAGTGGGATATTAAATATAATTATAGTGAGTATTAAATGTAATTACAGTGGGTATTAAATGTAATTATAATGGGGTATTAAATGTAATTATTCATAATGAACCGAATATATCATTGTTTTGTCGAAACGGTTCGAAACAATGCCGTTTCGACCGAAACGGTCCGAAACAGTACCGTTTCGACCGAAACGGTCCGAAACAGTACCGTTTCGACCGAAACACTGGAATTTTGTGATTCAACTACTGTTTCGTTTCGGAGTGTTGAAATTCCGAAACGTTTCGGACGTTTCGGACGTGTCGACACGACATTTTGATCCTTGCTTCCAAAGGCATGGCAACAACATGGCTTTCATGTGCTTGGGGTGATTGCTCTCTTTAGTTGCTTGACTTCTTAAATTCACAGACTCTCATGCGATTTGGCGGATGTCAAGAGTAGTTAATTGCCTATGATGCCAATGTCGGTGGAAAACTATCTGTTGCTTTAATACAACGTAAAAATTTAGAACATAAGAGAGATTGGTGATAATAATGTAAATAAAAACATGAGCGCGAGGATATACTTGGTTCAATGCATGGTGTCTCATGCTTGTATCCACGGATCAAATTCCCTAGAGAGGTACTTCTGATGTGTTATTTGTTGGTTATTGTTCACATATGACTAAGCCCTATTTATAGGGCGAGAAATAAACAAGAGTTAAACTATAACACATTCATGTTATCATCTAGACTCATCCAGACTATGTAGATAATAATATATCTTTTTAGATCCTATGATATCTGTAATAGTGTTAGATCATAGGTTTAACTTTTGTTAGCTATAAATAAAGGGATTGGTGTACCCTCTTTTACCTATGGACTTTGCCCAAATTTGACCGGTTGGAGTAGAAAGAGTTGTTATAAGGTTCCACAGATCGCCCTCCCCTTAGCAATTGCCTTGATGGTGTGGCTTTGTAGGTCCCACCTTTGCAACCCACTTTCGGTCTCCATCTACACTAATTTGCTTCAAGTATGAAGAAATGATTGTATCATTGTGTATTCAGCAAAGTCATGGGAATTTATTGTGGTTGAATGATCATTTGTCCCCAAAGAAATTGTGTTGTACCACATTATCCTATTTATTTGTTATTTCAAATTTAAGTTCCTATGTTGTTGTTTTCTGGCAGGGAGTCAATAATTTTGTTGCTTATTGTTTCCATGAATACTTGTTCTTGATTTGCGTAGATCAATCTTAAGGTTTGCTGAGCAGAGTTTAGATCCAGAGATGAGAGCATCATTTTTTAGTCCTCGACTTATGGAGGTAGTTTAACATATATCTTTCTTTTCTCTGCTTGACTCTTTTGACATTTAAGTTTTTTTTTTTGTTTTGCATTTCATTTTCTCATGGCTGGTATTAAGATCTATGGGATCTTTTATTTTATGATTCATTTTTTTTTCTCTTCTAGCTATGCCATATCTCTGGGTTAAACTGTGTTCATCTCCTCTTAGACAGCAGTCAATGGTTTTATATCAAGTACTTATGAATATTTTAAAGAGAGCTTGTATTCAACATCAGATGATTAGGACCACCCAAGTTTGGTTTTGAAGCTTAAGGGGCCTCTCCACTCATTGTCGATTGATTTTGGGTTAGATGCTCTAACATAGTATCAGAGTTGTGCCTTGGTAGTTAGTGGGTCAAGTCTCTTATCCATTTGAATTTTTTGGCATGCATATTTGTTTATTTGTTTGTTAGCCCCATGTGCGAGTCTGGGTGCCACATGAGGGAAGGTGTAATGAGAGCTTATATTCCCCGTTTGATGGTTAGGACTGCCCAAGTTTAATTTTTATGCTTGAGGGGATTCGCTACTTACCAATTGGTTTTGGGTTGGATACTAACAAATATAACTACTATCATATCACCTCATATTTGATGTCAATGGAGTCACAATGAAGTCTTACCTGAGATTATGTTTGCACCCTGTTTCTGACTAGCATTAGTTTTGTTTTGTATGCATTGTTCATGCAATATTTTTATGTGATGATACTTTGGAGATTGATGATCAGATATTTGTTTGATACCATATGGTCTTTTTGCTACACATTGTGTTCCCGATTACTAGATCTTCATACATAAAGATATTTTTGAAACAACGCAACAAACATAAACAATAATATTTTGAGCAAGATGATTATTTTCTCTTTATGTCCATTATTGATTTGGCTAGAAAAATCCATACCTTTGAACTTTTTGCTATAGTTTTGTGGTTGTATTTTCATGGTTTTCTTATTTGGGATAATGCTCGATCAGGCAGTTGTATGGTTTCTCGCAAGATGGTCTTGTACTTATCTAATGACTTCTGAAGGAATTAGTGACAATAACGTCAATTCAGATAATGATCATGAGCCTCAACTTCAGTTGCACCAGTCCAGAAAGGCATTGCTTAGTTTTGCTGGAGACCACAATCAGGGTAAAGCTGCACTTGACATTATTGTTCGCATCTCCATGGCAACAGTTGTATCATATCCTGGTGAGAAGGATTTACAGGTATGAATATAGGATATCTTGTATATTGACTTGTCTATGAAGTTTGCAAATATATCTTCCTTAGACTGTGTGGTTCTAGTTCTACACACCTACTGAGAGAAGTAGTAGGAAATATCCAATTTCTGTCTTGATATTTGTATGACCTTATGTTACTTCAATGTGTTTTATAAAATAATGAGCACCTGTTGTGCTCTTGATTGTTAATGCTTATTAAACGTGCCTATCTAACCTTTGATAGTGTTTGCCAATGGATGGCCATTTGGTAACCTTGTGTTGTTCCAAAATATGAGACCTCAAATCCTATGGAATGAAGTTGACAGCCTGTATGCTTTAACATCCGAAAATCTATATGGGTCAGGGTGCTCTGTGTAGGTCCAATCTGTCGTTCGCCTTTCTTTAGGGAGTCACCACCTTTTTTCAAATGTCACTAAGCATCACATCGATAGGGTGATGTCCATGGACACTCTAGTGCCGAACATGGCTGGAAACGGCTTTCCATTGGAGAGGTAGATGCACTGAGCTGTACTAATAGAAGAAAAATGTTTTAAAGAATATATGGTTCAGCATATTTTTTCTCTGTTAGAGGAGTTCAAATTGCATTGATGGCCACCCGTTGCCCCATGACTGCAAATGTTTGTCTATAGATTTTACATTTGATGATTTCTTTGGGCTGGAACGAAACAGCCTTCTCCAGCAGACAAATTTGATGTAGACTTTTGTGGGGCCTTGGGTTTGGACTTAATTTCTACATTATAGGTGGACATGAAAGGGTCCTCATAAGTAAAATAGTTGTGCAAAAGAAAGTTCGCAGGCTGAAAATTTCTTTTTAGTAAAGCACTTTTACTTTCTTGCTTGTATGCTAATATGAATTATTTAATTATTTATATTGGTGTCTCCAAATGCTTATCCTCATTTATATGAATAGATGATTCTAGGTCTTAATGTCATTTAAAGGTATATCAATGGAAAAGATGGATTACACTGTGGAATATTTCAACCCTTGTTCTAGTTAGAAATGTTTAGAACTAATTAGAGAATAAGAAAATGCACAAACCTTTTTCTTTTAAGTACAAGTGACAATATACCAAGCGTATACTCAAAGAATTGGTTTGCTCAATATCAACGTTCAAAATATCGTCTCAGTTATAGCTCGGAAATGGAAATGTTTTAGAAACATTTCAAAAACGGAGAAAAAATTTGAAAACAGTGAAAACAGATGTAAACATATATTAAGATCATTATCTTTGTATTCATAAACTTAATAATTATCAATTGAGAATATTTATTGTCTTAACATCCATTTACACTAAATAACATCAAGGTGAGGAAAATAAAGAAGGTTACTATGAGGTAGAAGTTGTTTCATCTTCATCAAACAGACACTGAAAGGATATTAAGGTCTCATCATACAAATGACAGGCTCATTAGCATGATATGAAAGTATTCATAATAAAAACTACATCCGGTCTACTGTAGAGTGTCGAGTTGAGACATAGATCACTGCTGCGCTGAGTAATCCTGAAGGGGACCTCCATACTTGCTATAAATATGTTGACAATAGCTAGCCTAATTCATATAAGTACAAAATGTGTTATATTCCGACCTAAACCTCTTATAGTCTCCAATACTTCAACCAATCTGCTAAGAAACGGATGCGTCTGCCCCTGCCTAACTTTCGCTCTATCTATATTATGATGATGTCTGAAAGTCATTTCTATCCATAATTATAGATTGAGAATCCATACCTGTATTCCCATGTCATGCCCCTATCCATAATCATACGATGGAATATCATATCCACTTATCCTGACCCCAAACCCAATGAAGATGATGAACCATAAGCATGGTGTTCACCTCCACTTACACTCATACTAGACAAACCAACTTTAATTATATCAACTCCTAAAATGCATAATAGCATTCATACTGAGTGGAGTGCTAGGATTCGAGTATGGTCATGTTTACGATCTTTTCAGCCTTGCCATCCATATTGAAGCATACGTTGAGTCACTATTCTCATCTTTTGTTGAATGTGTAAAATCCTAGCTCATTTTTGAATACAACTCCATGTGGACTCTGATTTTTCCTCCCTCCTTTTGATGAACCAGTGATGTGCTCACCACTACCTTTGTCGTCACCATCTCCAGGATTATCACCACCACTAGTAAGAGGATTATCACCATCACTAGTAAGAGTGGCAAGTTGCTTAGGTCTTTGTGGACCTCTTTAGTCGCTAAAATTCTTCATCCTCCATTTTTTTTTCCTCACTTTACGTGATCTTTCTCCATTTAATTTGGATCTTAATTTTCGCAGTGCCGCGACACTATGACTTTGGCTTACTCTTCCTTCATCATTAGCACAATGGTTAGTCCATGTTGTCAAGAAAGTGTTCAGTCTAATTGGTTGCCCATCGTCATCAAGCTCATCCAAAAGTGCATCGCGTGGATTATCTAACCACTCTAAAATGACTTCATCTTCCTGAAATACAGTGGTTAAGTTTATATGTTTAATCATATCATTTTCTTTCTTTCATAAGGTGCTTCAACTTCAACCTCTTGTTATGTTGTTCAAACACCAGCTTTTCTACCATTTGGTAATTGAGTCGATTTCACACTTTAGTATGCATGAGAGCAAAGGTGCTCTAACTTCTTTCACAACTACTAGATGAGGCTATTTGTGATAAAATTCTCTTAGCAATCTTCCTCAAATTAGGTGCATCAATGTCATACATAAACCAACATTCAACTGTACAATAATAAAAAACATCTTAATACTACTAACAAAAAAAAATGAAAAATGAAAAAAATGTGATGTATGAAAAATCTATTTGAATGGTTGGATCAATTTTAGTTATTCCTTTAATTGCAGCTTGGTTGACAAAACTATACCTCTTAAAATATTTTTACCTAAATAACATGGATATTTGTTAAAATAACTTATTAGAGATTATATTTGTATTTTGTAATAACATACTCTTAAAATACAAATTGAAAGACTAAATTGTTTCATCTGTAAGTGCTTCAGAAGCCTTGTTTAGATTTGCTTCTTATCGATCGACCCAGTGTTATTTAAAGCGTAAAGCGAATCGAAGCGACCAAGGCTCCTAAAGCCTAGGCGAAAAGCGAGAAATAAAATGAAACCTTTTACCAAAGCGAAGTGAACAGTTAAAAAAAAAAGTAAATATTTTAGTTTAATTACTTCTAAACATTTAAGTTCTAATTTTATATATACTAAATATTTAAATGCAAGTAAAACCATAGACATTTAAATTAAAACATACTAATAATATCTCAAATCTTAATAACAGTCATAGCTTAAACATTTAAATTCAAACAAACACTAATAATATTCTAAATCCTAATATTTAAAAAACATAAGACACACAATTCAAGCAACTAAAGAAACCATCTCAAAGACTTAGAAATCAATTCTCATCACTAAAGAAACCATCTTCTTCATTATCCTTAGAATCATATCCCTCAGTATCATCCTCCTCTGCCTCATCTGAAATTATTTCTTCCTCATCTATCAGTCCCGTCGTCGATCTTGTAAACCTTGGTGTTACCCTAGTAGATGGTGTTGATCTAGTCCGTTGGCTACTTTCCGCAACTCCAGAAGCTCGAGCAACTTCACCCCAAGTCAAAGTATCATCACAAAACACAAACTCATTATTTTCATCCATGTCTGCATCCATTCTCCCTATCAACCACTTATTACTATCATCAATATTCTTCAAAGATATTAGATCAATTGTGTCACGGGAATCATGTCGGCGTCTCAAAGCTCTATTATACTTAACAAACACCAAATCATTGAGACGGGATTGAGCTAGTCTATTTCTTTTTGTGGTGTGTATCTGCAATAATTTATTAATAATACATTAAAATTTATAATAAGATAAAAAAGAATATAATTGAAGAGGTTTGAGGATGATACTCACATACTCAAACACACTCCAATTTTGCTCACAACTGGATGCACTACAAGATTTAAAACTTTTTTTGCAAAGCTTTACAAATTTGGAGTTGCAGACCCATATGCATTTCACCAATCAACCGTGAATAATAAATAACAATTAATTAACTAACATCTTTAAGCAATGATAATGAAATAAGCTTGTAGGATAACATAGATTACCTGGTGCCCTCGTTGTTCTTTGTGTAACCGCTATGGGCAACTTAAAGAGGTTTTCACGTTTTATGTAAATACTCAACTCTTGATCAATTTTATCTTGTATCGCAGTATTTGAGACCAACCTTTCTAAATATTTATATGGGCCATTCATGACTTCTAGATCTTTCTCAACCTCTGGATTGAAATACCCAACTGCATGCAAAGGTTGATGCAACTGAACTTCTCACCTTTGGTCAATGATTTCAAAGATGTGTTTGTATTTCTTTTCATTGCCATTAAAAGAATTAGTAATTGCTTCTTTAGCCCGGTCCATAGCTTCATAAATGTACCCAATGGGAGGCTTCTTCTCACCATCAACCAATTGAAGCACACGAACAAGAGTGCTTGTAAGCTTAAAATGATTTGAGTTGTCCTTTTGCCTTGTTGTTCTTTTGCCCATTTGCTTGTAGTTCATTCCTATGAAGTGAACATTTTTCTCAAGTTATCTTTTTGTTGGTTGATCCTTGTTAGAGTAAGAAAAGTCGTAGCAACTCTAGTTTTTGTGGGCTTAATCAACTCCTTTGACTGGGTAAATCGTATCATCATATTTAACAGAGTTGGACGGTTATAAATATAACCGTGTAATGCTATTCCTCTCTCAAATGTTCTCTTGAAGTTTGACAACTTGAAGATATCTTCCAACATCAAGTCCAAGCAGTGGGCAGCACATGACGTCCAATATAGGTTGGGTCGTTTTGCCTTCAAAAACTTTCCTATTAAACAAAGATTTTTTATCAACTAGTGTGCATAAAAAAATTCAATATAACAAGTAGTTATCTTTCTTTTTCAAGAAGCGCATACTTGCTAATACATTTGTTGCCGCACTATCAGTGACAATTTGGCCACATTAGCTTCACCAATACGCTCCACAAAAATATCAAACAATTCATGCATTTTTTTGCCTATTTTTTGAGTATGTAGAAGCATCAACGGATTCAAAGAACATGGTCCCTTTTAGACAATTCACTAAGAAATTAATCAAGGTTCTCCCTCTCTTGTTAGTCCATCCATCGACCATTATGGAACATCCATATTTTGCCCAATCCTCTTGGTGATCTTTCATCAATGGCTTGATATGCCCTATTTCTTTGTTGAGCAATGGGACCCGAATCTCATGGTAAGAAGGTGGTTTCAAACTAGGACCATACTATCCAATAGCTTCAAACATTACTGCAAAACTTTCATAGTTCACAACATTAAAAGAGAATTCCCATGTCATTCATCCATTGAGCAAATGTTATGATGGCTTTTTCTCTCATTTCCTTTTTAAAAGGATCGTTGGCATCAATCTTCGTTTGTCTCCCCTTGGTCTTTCAATTTTGCACCACAAATTTCGGATCAGGGGTGAAGTATACATACATAGGCCCTTTTTGTCTTGGTTTTTTTTTTGGTCTGGATGTGGCTTGTGTAGAACCTTGACTAGAACTAGCCATGGATCTTTTATGATGCACAACAATCTCTACAATATTATCTTCATCCTCCTCCAAGTCATTTGGCCTCTCATCAAAGTCGGGAACCATGTTCATTAGATTATTCTCTTCCTTTTTTTTAGCCATGTATTCTCTAATCTCCTCCCTAACATGAACAGGGCATTTTGGACAAGTAATAACACTCGTAGAGTTCCCCGCAAGGAGTTGCTTGACCTGATAGACACTGCCATTTGACTCTTTTCCACAAAAATTGCATTTGAACTTGTTTGGGTTTTGAGGATTTACTAAGTGTGCATATTTTCATGCCAGATCTTTTTTGTTTCCTTCGGACTACGATGCTATTTATTTGTTTATGAATGACACTATCACACTACAATCAAAGGAACAAAATAGTATAGGAAATTAGCCAAAAAAAAAAACAGAAGTAGAATCAACCACAGTTGTTTTTGTAAGAAGGTGTTGTGTTATTGTTAAAGTATATCAACCACAGCTGTTTTTGTAAATCTATTTTTATGTACAGTCGTGGACTTATACATATGTACTGAATCACATTTCATAACAGTTGTAAACAATTTCATATTGATTGGACAACAAAATAGAAGCAGAATCAGAGAGCAAAACAATAAAACAGAAGGAGAATTAGGACAACAAAATAGAAGCAGAACAACAATATCAGATTCAGAACAACAAAACAGAAGTAGAATCTGGACAGCAAAACAGTAGGAAAAAATAGCAGAACTAGAAAAAAAAGGAGCAGAATTAGAAAAAAAAAACAGAAGCAGAATCGGAAGAAAAAATAGTAGAATCAGAAAAGAAAACTAGAAGAGAGAAGAGAAAAAGAGAAATAGAAGAGAGAAGAAAAAGCGAAGACTAACCTGTGATCAGCGAGGAAGGAATAACGAAGAAAGAGCAGCGATCAGCGAGGAAGGAGCAGCGATCAATGAGGAAGGAGCAACGATCGTCGTTGTCATCTGATTAACAAGGAAGGAGCAGTCTGTCTAGCGATCGTGTCAGAGCAGCAAAGCCAATCTAAGCAAAATTAGGGTTTAGGGGCTGTATTTATGGGATAATGGGATAATTCGGTATATTAGCATCTTATAATTTTTTTTCCAATTGCCCATTCCACCGGTCCATAATAAAAATAAAAAAATTTCGCCTCACATGACTAAGATGTTCGCTTTTTCGCCTTTCACTTAAGTGCAAGGTGCTCGCTTTTCTCGTTTTTTTTCTCACTTCAGTCACATTTGCTTCACCTGGGGTGCTCAAGGCGAGATACCTTCGCTTCGCTTCTCACCTAGGTGAGCTTTTCAAAATATTGGACTGAGCATTATTCGAAAAGAATCCAACAAACTTTTGAATGACGGGTAGTACCATCTTCTTCATAATGTTATTCAAATAAAAATCTGCAAAATAAAAGGAAAATGAAATTCATGTGAAATGTAGGAAATGATAATGTATGTAGGTTGTTAGAGTTCTTATTTTAGAATACTAATAGTGTAGAGTATTAAAATAATTGTTCATAACTTCAATTTATTATAAATAAGAGAGTGTAGGGCAACATTGCTTACAAAACTGATTATTCTCATTCTCTTTCTTTTCGTTTCTCTTTTCTGCCTTTCTCTTACATCAAAACAATTATTTTAAGTTTTAACTTTGGTAATAAATACTAAATTTTTTAAATAATTTTCTAACTGATCTGTGAATATGGTGAATGATTAATTTATTCCATTGCGAATGAATGATGTCAAGATGATTCTTACAAGATTTATGAGCCATATCTTTAATAGCTTGTCTAGCTCGTTTCATTGCTTTATATATATTATGGTGTTGTAGCTTTTTTTTCCTCATCATTCACCCGTAGAAGTTAGAACCTTTTTTATAGGTGTATGAATATTTACCACTTTTTTGGTGCTCTCCTAAAACTCAAGATTTAAAATGGTCCCTTCTACTTACTCCCTTTTTATACACTATCCCAAAACTTAGGATTTAGAATGGTCCTTATTCGCTTCCCAGCTTGATCCCTTGCTGCTGCTGCCGCCCTAGACTAATCTTGTGATGTAAAAATCGTTTGTGAGCCATTTTTCTATTCCAAAATACTTTATAGGGCAATGTGGTTCGTGGCACCTGTTTGCCAAGACCGAATCAATTCCCTTGGATAATATTTTCTCGTCACATCTAAGATCCTATTTGGATTGTAGATGAAATTTATCACTCATTAGCTATAGGAGATTTTGAACTGTTTCACTCATGACGGCTTCTCCTAGGGTTGCCACTTCTCCTAGGTTTTCTTCTAAGTAATCTATCACTCATGGTTTTCACAGCAAACCAGGTCGGACGTCAATTGTCTTCTCGTGATGGAAGGCCTTCCTCGAACGTTGTACACTATCCATGGCATTTTCTTGCAGGGGGAAGTGCTGCAATGTGAAATCAGTGCCAAAAATTTTTGCTTCCATCCTCAAAGACGACAAAGAATTCTACATTCCTCTTAGTCAATTGCCTGCCCTTACTATCCGAGGTGAAACTATTGTGGTAAAAACCAATTCAGATTTATACAAGCAACAGTTAGATGCTTTCTGTAATAATCTTATTGGTCGTCTATTATTGCCATAAGTTCTCAACCATTAAAGGTTGAAGGGTTGAGATCTTAGTTGCAATGATTGTGGTGCCTGCGAGTTCGTGGAGATTGGTTCCTTTGGGAAGGGATCTTATTGAAGACATGAGGAGAGCTTGGGCAGGAGGCACTTGTACCCAAGCTAAAGGTATTTTTCGCTTGACACAATGGCGTATGGATTTCAATCCATATGAACCCCAAATTTAGACTCATGCGCAAGTGTGGATCTGAATTTATAACCTAAGCCAAGAGTATTGGCATCCTAAGCATTTAATGGAGTTTGCTAGGGGGTGGGTACGCCCCTCAAATTGACGCTACAACAAAAGAGCACTGGTGTGAATTGTTTGCCCGAATTCTTGTCAATGTTGATCTTATAGTGACTACCAGAATCACTTTAATTGAGCGGGGAGGAACATGGTTTTTAAGTTAATATAGTGTATGAAAGACTTGCACCAGTTTGCAATCATTGTGGTCTTGTGGGACACAAAATATCAAACTGTAGTAAACTTTTGAGTGGATAAAATCTGATCCCAAAAAAGAGTTCCAACCGAAAAAAGTTGTTGCGAGTAAGATTTCGGAAGTTAGTGTGGAGACAGCTTTGGCCCAAAGTAATATTTTGAATGAATCGAAATGTAACAATGAAAATGGGAAGGTTGCCTCTTCAGCTGCAGACGAAGAGGTTCCGAATACTTCAATTGGCTTGTTTGCTAATCTGAAAAACATTCATTCTTTTGAGACACCTACATTAGCAGTTTCCTCTACTTCTTCGCCAAAAAATGGTGTGACTTGGTTGAGAAGGATGAAGTTGTTGTGGTAAGTGACAATAATGAACTTATAGGGAATAGTCTTCCCTACCCAAGGGGTGGAAATAATGTACCAGTTGATGTAATTCCGATTTGTGAGGATAATTAATTAGTTCAGATAGTAAATGTAGTATTTGGGTTAGGGCTAGAAGAGATGGAGAGGAGAGAGAATATTCATTGTATGACTAGGTTTCCCTACACTCTTTATTTATAACTGTGCAATATTGAGGTAATTTCAATATTACCTAGACTAATTAGCTTATATCCAACACCCACTCAAGCTGGAGCATAAAAATCAAAACATACCCAGCTTGGAACACATACTATTGATGGCAGACCGAACCAATGCTTTGGTAAGAATATCACCCAGTTGATTACCAAACTTGATATATGGAGTGATGATCTCCTTTCGCATTAAGAGATCTCAAAAAAAATGACTATCTAGCTCAATGTGTTTGGTATGCTCATGAAATACCAGATTACTTGCGATGAAGATAATTGATTGATTGTCGCAATGCATCAGCATAGGGGAAGTCACATCAAATCCTGTATCACGAAGTATAGAGTGGACCCATAACATTTCACAAGCTGTGTATGCCATATCTCGACACTCAACCATTGCACTAGAATGTGCAACCACATTCTGCCATCATCAAATGTACAATAACCAGAAGTAGATCTTCTATCATCATGACTACCTGTCCGGTCAGTATCTGAAAAATCACAACAATTACAGATGATATAACAATCCTTTCCTCAAAAATTATGTTCATATAACAAAATATATGGCATACAACCTCATAATGAGACTTAGGAGGAGCATGCATAAACTGATTAACTATGCCAGCAACATATGCAATATCATGACGTGTAACTATAAGGTTAATTAGCTTATCAACTAACCTTCGTTAATGTTCTATATCATCAAATACTTTATCACTCTCAGGATCTAACTTAACTGTAGTGTCCATAGGCGTATCAATTGGACGTGCACCATGAGTACCAGTTTCAGATAATAAGTCTAGTACATATTTGTGGTGACAGAGTTTGATACCTTCCTTTGATTGAGCAACCTCAATCCCTAGGAGGTAC
>CAUOFW020005715.1:0-26274 GCA_963454935.2 Ilex paraguariensis | reverse complement strand
TTCCTCGTCGTCGCCCTGCTCCCGAGAATCCTCAGGCTGGTTCTTCGGGTCGGGAAAATATAAGTAAAGGGTGGATGAGCAGATTGATAGGTTTAAGGTCAAGTACGGCATTCCCCCGTGCGTAGACGTAGAGGATTATGACCCGGTGGTGCACTCTTCTACCCTCGGGGCCGAGGATGCCATGCCCTTTTATACCAAGGCCATAATAGAGGGAGGAATTAGGTTTCCTTTACCCCCCTTACTTCTTCAGTTCCTTTCTCACTTCCGCCTCTTCCCCGGGCAATGTTGCCTTAATGTTTTCGAATAATTATGGGGGTCTTAGAGCTCAATAGGCGCCTCGGGGTAAATATTGGGCTCAACGATCTCCTTTTTTGTTATTCCCTCCTGAGAGTCATGCCTCACCAACACTTCTACCTCAAAGCCAGGGACCCCTCCATGTACCTTGTAACTCATCTTCCCGACTCGGACAAGGGGTACAAGGATGATATTCTTATCTTCAAGGGATCTTGGCAGAGAGTGTTGTGTCCCGAGTATAATGACTTGTTATGCCCTCTGGAATGGAGAACGACAAGTACGTCGGTTCCTTTGGGTTTATTATTTCTTTCTCCAGACTTCCCATGTTCATGACTATTTTGTTTGTGCAGATATTCCTGCTCGGGAAACAGCTCCTCCCCCTCGGTCGCTGGTGAACTTTGCCGACCTAATCACGGTTTGGAGATTCACGGGTGACAACGGTTTGGCCGGGCTGCCCACATCCTGCTGAATTATACCCCCGGGTATAAGAAATTTTCACAGCTTCCTCAGCCTTTTGAGCCTTCGCGGTGGTCTGAACTCTTCGATCAGGCGGCGAGGCTAGAGGTTGAGGAAAACTTGGAGGAAGACCCGGATCGGGCTTCGGAGGCAGAGGTAGAGGGAGTTGCTGAAGAGCTCGGGGTCAGAGAGGACGTTGTTCCTTCGGACGCCGAGGTGGGGACTTCGGGAGGAGACTTGTGGCCAGACTTCCAAGTTCTTCAATCCTTAGACGCCGAGGACGCCCTCGAGGTCGCGATGTCCAGCACCCCTCGCATCGACCTGGGGTTTCCTGAGGCAGAGGCAAGCCCTTGCAGCCGGGAGGGGTCGAGGATCGACCGGCGGCGCCCCCTCTGCAGGGACCAGTTCCACCCCATCCTCAAGAGTTCTCAGCCGGGGTCAAGTGCGTGACCGGGATCCTCAGGTAGAGGAGGAGAGAAAGGTCAAACATCGGCACGATGGCCTCGGCCGGGGATCCAGGGCACCTTCCGCTCAGCAGCAAAGCGGGAGAGGCCGTGGGTTACCCCCTGCTCCTCCACAACAGCAGCAGCAGCAACAGCCACGACAACAGCAACAACAGCAGCAGCAGACTCCCCCTTCCCTTCCGCCGACAGTGGAGGCCGCGGAGTGGAATCCCCGAGCCACTGATCACATGAACCGAGTGATCAGGGTCGATGATTCCATTTTGCTGGATCCTCATGTCGCCAATGCAGTGAGTGAGACACTGCATTTCGAGGCTGACATGGCGGCTCACAGGGGGCGTTCAACGAACGTGTTGTTCCGCTCCATCATCCAGAATTCCCTGGTGGTAAGTTCATTTTTGCTTTGGTTTCTTCTCTCTTGCTTTCCATTTTTTGTGACACCTTTTCCCTCCTTTGCAGGCTACCCAGCAGATATCCATAATAGCTGCCCGGTACCACGGGTCTAGGATGGACCTCCAGAGGGCCCGAGAGCAGAAGAAAGAAGAGGCGGAGGGGCCCTCGCCCGAGCAATGGAGGACGTAGCTGCCAGGGACTCTACCCTGGCGGGGCAGGCTGCTCAAATCGAGCAACTCCTCAAGGATGCCGAGTCGGCTAAGGTTGGCGCTGAAAAGCTAAGTGCTGCCCTTGCCGATGCTGAGGGGAGGGATAACCGAGCAGACGCGGCGGCTTTCTGCTGCGGAGGAGAGGGGGCGGTAGGCTCAGAGGAAAGCTGTCTGGCTCTCACCCAGGAGCTGGACAGGATCAGAGCCGAGGCACTGAACAGAAAATCGGAGGAGCAACTTCGGGAAGAGTTCGCCGATGACGTGCTCCCTGCTCTTGAGGAAAACAGCAAGGAGTTCTTCAAGAAAGGGTGGGACGAGGCGCTCCAGTCTGCTGGAATCCCGTCAGACTCCCCGCTCTTCCAAATGCACAAGTACGTGCCCTCGGCAGAGATGGCACGGGCCGAAGCAGAGATTGCTGCCGAGGATGAGGTCCCAACGCCGGTGCAAGTCTCGGCGGATCCCCCGAGGCAGTGATAGTGGATTTGTCCGAGGACGCCCCGTCGGACCATGCTCCTGATCCTCAAGTTGCCCAAGGTCTCCCTGTTGCCGAAGTACCTCTCCTGCCTGCTCCAGAAGCTTCTCAACCATTTTTTGCTGACTCGCCCTCGGCTGATGTTCTGGAGATGCCTGGAGCCAGATGAAAGTCTTTTCTTTTTGATTGTACCCCTTTTATTTTCTTTTGTAGCCTTTGGGGACGCAAAGCCCCTTCTTCTTGAAATAAATCATGAGTATTTTTTTTTCTTTTGCTGCGTACAGTAATGTTTTTTTTTTTTTGGAACTGTCTTCGGGGCTGCTCGCCCATTCAAGAGGCATGCTCTTGTGTCTGCTTCGGGGACAGGAGTCCTTGAACTTTGTCCCCAGGGCCTTGCCCTTCCAGGAGGCTTGCTCCTGTATTATGCTTCGGGGACAGGAGTCCTTGAACTCTGTCCCCAGGGCCTTGCCCTTGCAGGAGGCTTGCTCTGTATTTGCTTCGGGGACAGGAGTCCTTGAACTCTGTCCCCAGGGCCTTGCCCTTGCAGGAGGCTTGCTCCTTTGTTGCTTCGGGACAGGAGTCCTTGAACTCTGTCCCCAGGGCCTTGCCCTTGCAGGAGGCTTGCTCCTGTGTTTGCTTCGGGGACAGGAGTCCTTGAACTCTGTCCCCAGGGCCTTGCCCTTGCAGGAGGCTTGCTCCTGTGTTTGCTTCGGGGACAGGAGTCCTTGAACTCTGTCCCCAGGGCCTTACCCTTGCAGGAGGCTTGCTCCTGTGTTTGCTTCGGGGACAGGAGTCCTTGAACTCTGCCCCCAGGGCCTTGCCCTTTATCTTTGTCGTTGGCAAGCACTTGAGGGAGAGAATACTTCAAAAGTAATATTTCTTTAGATTCATAACATTCCATGGTCGCATTACAAGTTTCCCATCCATGCCTTCTAATCTGTACGACCCGGTGCCCCCGATTGATATCACTTTGTAAGGCCCTTCCCAGTTAGGTCCCATTTTTTCCTCTGTTGGATCACGGGTATTGGCCGTTACCCTTCTGAGGACCAGATCGCCTATTCGGAATTCTCGCGCTTTGACCCTTCTGTTGTATAGTTGGGAAATCTTCTCTTGATACTTAGTTATCCTCAGGGCGGCTGCCTCCCTTCTTTCTTCCACTAGATCCAACTCCAATCCAAGTTGACGGTCATTCCCCCTTCGTCGAAAGCTTGGGTCCTTATGGTCGGGAGCCCTACTTCGAGGGGTATGATTGCCTCCATTCCGTATGCCAGGGAGTATGGGGTTTCCCCTGTCGAGGACCGAGGGGTGGTCCTGTACACCCACAAAATGTTTAATAGTTCTTCCGCCCATTTTCCTTGGCTTTCTCCAACCTCTTCTTGATCCCATTGATAATTGTCTTGTTGGAGGCCTCTGCCTGCCCGTTGGCTTGAGGGTAGGCAGGGGTGGAGTAGAAATTACGGATCCCGAGTTGCTCACAGAAAGACTTGAAGCGCCCGCCGGTGAATTGAGTCCCGTTATCCGACACCAGTGCCCGGGGAATCCCAAACCTGATGATTATGTTCTCCCAGACGAACTTTTTGGCATCTATGTCGCGGATATGAGTCAACGGCTCCGCCTCTACCCACTTGGTGAAGTAATCTGTGGCCACAATGAGGAACTTCCTATTTTTCGGAGCCTTAGGCAGGGGTCCAACCAAATCGAGCCCCCACTGGGCGAATGGCCAAGGGCTGGTCAGGGGGTGTAAGTCCCCTGCGGGTTGCCTGATTGCAGGGGAGAACTTCTGACACTGGTCGCATTTTTGGACGTATGCGCGCGCATCCCTTTGCATTTGCGGCCACCAATATCCCTGAGACATGATGCGGTGTGCCATTGATCGCCCCCCAGAGTGCCCCCCGCATATTCCTTCATGTACCTCATAGAGAAGGTCTTGTACTTGGTCTTCTTGGACGCATAGCAAGTAAGGCCCTGAGAAAGACCTCCGATACAGCTTCTGATCCGGAGAGACCCAAAATCTTGGAGCTTTGAGTTTTATCTTCCTTGCTTCCTTTGAACACTCCGGGAGATCTCCTGTTGTTAGGAACCTGACAAAGGGATCAATCCAACTGGGCGGCTTGTGTGCGTCCTGGATGACCATCGCCTCGGGAGCATGGTCTATGCAGGATGTGGGAAGGTATTCAATGGTGATCCTGCGCGACTGGGAGGAGTCCACCGCCGAGGCTAGACAAGCCAGGGCGTCGGCATGTGTGTTCTTGTCTCGGGCACTTGTTTGATTTCAATCCGGCTGAACCTTCGGATTACAGTCGTCGCCTGGTGATGGTAGGCCTTCATCCTGGGGTCCCTCGTTTCAAACTCTCCGTTGACTTGATTGACCACTAGCATAGAATCACAATGCACGATCAAATCGGTAACTCCAGTCGCCTCAGCTAACCGAAGTCCTGAGATGAGGGCCTCGTATTCAGCTTCATTATTCGAAGCCTTGAATCCCAGCCGAACGGCCTGCTCCGCAATAATCCCATCTGGAGAGGTCAGCAAGATACCGATTCCGGACCCCTTACTATTTGACGAACCGTCCACACACAAAAGCCAGGGCGATCCTTCACAATTTTGGAGACGCTAAGTCGGGAGGAGGCGGTCCTTCTGGAACGGGATGCTCCCCCGAAAACTCAGCTATGAAGTCTGCCAATATTTGACCTTTTATCGCAGTTCGGGGTTTGAAATGAATGTCGTGCTCCCCCAACTCTACTGCCCACTTGGAAATCCTTCCGGAGAGTTCCGCTTTCCTCAAGATCGCTTTCAAGGGCTGATCGGTAAGGACAGTGATTGGGTGCGCCTGGAAATAATGCCGCAGTTTCCTTGCAGTGGTGACCAGGGATAGAGCCAGTTTCTCTAGGGGTAGATATCTTGTCTCTGCGTCCAGGAGCGCCTTGCTTATATAGTAAATCGGCTTCTGGCGGTGCTCATGCTCACGGATAAGTACCCCGCTTACCGCAAACTCAGATACTGCCAGGTACAAGAACAGCATCTCCCCCTGGATGGGGACGGACAAGGTTGGAAGAGTCCTTAGGTATTCTTTGATTCCAGCCAGGGCGTCCTCGCACCCCTGGCTCCACATATTCTTCCCAGCACTCTTGATTGCTCCGAAAAAGGGTTTGCATTTGTCCGAGGAGCGTGAGACGAAACGGTTAAGTGCAGCCAGCATCCCTGTGAGTTTCTGGACTTCTCGGACAGTGCGGGGCTCCGGATGTCCAGGATCGCTTGAATCTGATCTGGGTTGGCTTCGATTCCCCGTTGACTAACCAGGTATCCGAGGAATTTACCTGATTCCACTCCAAAAACGCACTTTGCCGCATTCAGCTTCAGCCCATACTCTCTGAGGGTGGAGAAGGTATCCGCCAAATCTGTTAGATGATCACAACTCCGTTTGCTCTTTACCAGCATATCATCTATGTAGACCTCCATGGTGTTGCCGATCTGCTTTTTGAACATCCGATTCATCAGTCTTTGGTATGTTGCCCCAGCGTTCTTTAGTCCAAACGGCATCACTTTGTAACAGTAAACTCCCTTCGGAGTGATAAACGCCGTCTTTTCTTGATCCGGGGCATAGAGAGGGATCTGATGATATCCTGCTCGGGCATCCAGGAAGTCCATTCGTTCATATCCGGCTGTGGCATCTACCAGCTGGTCCACCTTTGGCAGGGGGTAGTCATCCTTGGGGCATGCCTTGTTCAGATCTGTAAAGTCTACGCAGACACGCCATTTCCCCCCTTTCTTCTTTGCGCACACCGTATTAGATAGCCATTCTGGGAATTGTATCTCTCGAATGGCGTCGGCCTTCAGGAGTTTGTCGATTTCCTCGTTGACCGCGCTGGTGTGATGCGGGGCCATGCGTCGTGGCCTCTGTTTGACTGGCTTGTGCGACGGGTCGACATGCAGCCTGTGTGTGATTATCTCGGGGTCTACCCCCGTCATTTCCATCTCGTTCCACGCGAACACGTCTGTATTCCCCCTTAGGAACTTGATCATCTCCTCTTGTTCGGCTGTGGGCATCGAGGTTCCAACTAGGAAATACCTCTCTTCTTCTCCTTCTATCAAGGGCACCTTCCGGAGGTCTTCCACTGACCGCTCAGTTGGGTCTATCCGGGGGTCATCCATTCCTGGACGCCCGGACTGTAATTGCTATTTTTCCATAATCTCTTCCGGTGCTCGCCCCTTCTCCTGGCTGGACGCCCCGGCTCGAACGGCTGAATAAAAACAGTTTTTCGCGGAAGCTTGGTCCCCCCGGATCTCCATGATACCTTCTGGCGTGGCGAATTTTAATTTCTGGTGGAAAGTGGAGTGCACCGCTCCCAACGCATGCAGCCATGTTCGCCCCATAATCACGTTGTAGGGAGAGTCCGTATCGATCACAACAAACTCGGTGTCGATGATAAAGGGACCAGTGACAACTGGCAATGTGATTTTCCCCACGGGCAAGGCGAATGAGCCGTTGAACCCGATGAGGGGTGTCCTGACTTTGGTGAGGTCTTTGGGGCCAAGACCCATCCGTTTCAAAGTTTCGAAGTACATCACCTCCGAGGAGCTTCCAGAGTCTATCAAAATTCTTTTGACATCGAATTTCCTATCCTTAGGGTCAAGACAAGGGCGTCGTTATGGGGAGTCACTACGCCTGTCAAATCCGCGTCGGAGAATGTAATGCCAAGCTCACCCGTCCTGGCCCTTTTACTTGGTGGCCCTACATCACCCTCGGCTACCTTCCTCGTAAAAGCTACCCTCTTGAGGTCGGACTCGAGTTCCTTGGACGTGGGGCGATCCAGGGGACATATATGAATGACATCTATGATGTTGTCCGGTTCCTCGGTCGGGGCAAGGGCTCGTCTCTCTTCTGGCCTGGGCTCTATGTACTCTTTCAAATGTCCGTCTCGGACCAAGCTTTCCAAGAACGATTTGAACACCCTGCAGCTTTCGGTGCGATGCCCGAAATCCCGGTGATAGGAACACCTAACCTTTTGATCACGGGTGGAGGGGTCGCTCTGCATCCTGGGCGGCCATTTGAAGAACGGCTCGTGCTTGATTTTATGGAGCAACTTGAAGATGGGTTCCTTGAAAACAGTGTGAACTCCTCTGGACGACCCCCTGGAGGGGGTAGCAATCCCTTTCGGGGAATATCTTCCCGCTCCTTCTCTTTTCTTTTAGATTGGAGGGCTCGGCCTTTGCTGCTTCCCATCTCGTCCTCAACCCTCGAGTACTTGTTTATCCGGGCCATTAGTTCCCCCATGTCCGAGGGAGTCTTTTTGGTCAGGGATCGGTACAGGTCCGTGTCCCTTGCCAAGCCGAGTCGAAAAGATGCTGCTGCCATGACCTCCGAGCAGCCTTCTATCTCATTAACCTCTTCCCAGTATCGGATGGCGTACTGGCAAAGAGTCTCGGATTCCCTCCGTCTGAGGGTCAGCAATGATCCAATGTCATTGGGGCGCTTACTCCCCGTAATGAATCGAGTCAGGAACTGCTTAGTCAATTTCTTCCAAGACCCAATACTGTTGGGGGGAAGCGCCTCGAACCACTTCATCGAAGAGTCTTCCAAGCTCATAGGAAACACTCGGCAGAGAAACCGTTGATCCAAATGATAGAGGGACATCATTTGCTTGTATTGCCTGACATGGGCTTCGGGATCGGACCGCCCGTCATAAGTTTTGAACCGCGACACGACAAACTTTCTCGAGACTTCCATCTCACTGATCTCCCTCGTAAAGGGTGTTTGTATGACTTCGTCCTCGGCCTCATCCTGGACAGCCTTACCCTCTCTCCTGGAGTCTAACCGGGCTCTGAGGTCAATTTCTTCCCTGACGGGACGCCTTCTGAAGTCCTTGAGTTCATCGGTAAGCCCCTCATTTCCTGGGCGTCGGGTGGATTGGGTCGAGTCCTTCTCGGATTCATCTCCCTTCCTCCGTCTAGACAAACCTCGCCGGAGGTAGTCCAGGGCCAATGACCTTGCTTTCCTTGAATGGTTGTCATGGTGATGCTCGCCGGCTCTGGGTCGCTTTGGGGCCCTAGAGCTTTCTGCTTTGTTATTTAGGTGGTTTCTTAGATCCTTCGTTTCCGCCTCCCGGGCAGGAAGCCCACGGGAAAGGAATGAATCCCTCGACCCTCCGCCAGAGGCGGCAAACTCGTCGAGCCGGCTTAGGACATTTACATTGTCCTTTTCCAGCTGACGTAATCTATCGCCGAATTTTTCTTCAATCACCTCCGCCAGCTGACGAGCCAAGGGGGCTGATCCCCCTGACCTGATTCCCATACTGGTTTGAGGGGTAACCCCTCTTGACTGAGTAGAGGCACTTTTATTCGTATTGGTGTGATTCCTTCCTCCGTGATGACAGGGAGCTTATAACTCGAGACTCCTTTGGTGGGGTCCTTTCCCTTTCTGTCGAATGTTCATCATGATCACTGTTCTTTATAGAGAAAAAATTAGGAAAACTAGTCGTTTCCCACAGACGGCGCCAGATTGTGCGTGCAAGATCCTGCACAATATAAAAAACGAGAATAGATATCTCCCTTTGTGAACTCGAGTGAGCCGGTTGAGTGACCAAACACGCTGCTTGGAACAGCCTGCGAAGTTCGGTGGTAACCTGAAACGGCAATGGGAGACCCTGGGAACGGAAGAACGATCCAGTAAGGCTGAAAGAGGTTCCTGGAACAAAGAAGAACAAGTTAGAAGGGCGCTGGAGTGTTTTTCGACGTATCCCCTCCGACGATCTAGTCAGTCTTTTAGAAAGAGAGAGGAAGGAGAAAAACCTTGAGTGAGTATTATAGTAAAGAGTTTTTTGTTGCATACCCGTCTCGCCTTTTGCAAGGAATATTTATATCTCAAAAGCTCATGATTGCTGTCAGTGTAGTCAGTAGATGATCATTAGGTACAGGCAGTGTGTGCACTGATTCTGATGAGGAATGTCTTCTCTTCTTAACTGCTCGGGGTCCCGAGCAATCAATGTTGGGTCATCGGGACGCCGACGGTACAATGTACTCCTCTCGGGGAGGATGCAATAAATGCTCTGTATTAGGAGCATTTATTGCCTTTCATTTCCGAGCCTTACCGCATTGAATGCGGTCTCATCAAGGGAATTGTGTAATTAATAGTTTGTTTTCCCAAGTCGCGTGTCAGCAACGGCATGCGGTTTCTCTGTCTTCGATGTGATATCATATGCCACGCGTCCATCCCTCATTGGCTGTGGCCCCTGCATTCCAGTACGTTCTGACACTAATCGTGTAAGACGAGGTCATGATGATTAGCCTAGGCTAATGACCTGTACGTCAATAGCTTATCCTGGAGTAGAGGAGGCGTCTAGGATGATACACCTCGGCACCGAGGAGAGGCTGATCTCGGAACCGAGGGAGGGATACCGACCGAGGTACCATATCAGACCGAGGCCACGTGTCGGTTATAAAACATACTGAATGCATGATCCTATATGACGAGTACCTCGGGGGCGAGGACCTTTGTGCGCCGATGGTGCTTGATCTTAGCAACAGTGTTTTAGTAAACACCGAGGACACGTGTCTTCATCATAGAGTATTTTAGAAAAGTCTCATCACTACTTAACGCCTTGAATTCCTGTTCAAGATGTGTTAAGATGAAGAAATTGCCAAACTTTTTCTCACTCCCCTCGGATGATCATTTATAGGAGGGAGATGGTACGTAGTTTTTGTTCTTTTACGAAGGAGTTTTTGTTACCTCTACAAATGTCTCTTACGAGACTTGAACACCTGATTTTTAGTTTAAAAGGTAAGAAGCGAAGAATCGAGATCAAATCCAAAATAGATAATACATTTTGTGTAGTTGATGTTCCTATACTTGCCCTTGCAATAAAATCAAACACAGGATAAAGACTTCAAATATGAAGCATTAACATAAAAAAAAAAATTGAATATTATTATGTTTTTAACCTAGAAAATAAAGGGTTAGGACTAGGGAGTCTTGGGATCGATCTACCAGTGTCATTCTCACCAAAGGTCAAGTTTGGATGAAAGTAATCTTAATTTGTAATCGACATCTCATTTTTTGGTAAAAAAATATCTGGGTATATTAAATACTATTGTTATCGTATATTAATTGTTTGGTTATTGTCGATAATCTTCTATGAAAATCAAAATTCATTCCCAATAATGTAATTGGTACCAAATTAAGATTCATATTAAAATTATTATCCAAAATTACTGTCATCTAAACATAGCTTAAGGGCCTACCCATGAATTTGAGGGAGCAAAAAAAAAAAAGAAAATAGTATTCTTTTGTCACATTAAATTCCTAAATTATTCTCAAAACATATTTGTGTAATATATTGGAAAGCATGATGTCAGACAATGCCATTCTGACAGCTAAAGTTATACCATTTAACATCACACACTGCAAAAGTATGCTTTCCTTTCTGTGACGCATTCAACATTCTTTCTACAACACCAACAACACCTGTCCTTCCACTTCAAAAGTTTTACACCGTTTAGCCCTTTTGATAGACCACCTGGCCCTCCCTTGGAGATGGCTAAGGTACTGATTCGGCGCCGTACTGAAATCCATCTGCATCTATCAATTTTAATTTGGATGATTTTCAACTACTGATTGAAAAGATGATAAATTAATAAATAATAATAAACTTAAAAAACTTTACAGTAACATATTTTTATTTGATGAAAAATATAAAAAAGGTACTCCAAAATTATTTTTCAATACCATAATTAAACCCTCCAACCATAATGAATAAGATGCACAAAACTTTTTCGGACTAGACTACGGTATCGAAAAAAAAAAATCAGTACCTTACCTCTAAATTTCACTACTTCAATGGGTGTTTTTACAATTTTTGTGGGTTATTTTATAACCAAAAAATTTATCATTTTTATGGGTAATTTACCACATTTTTTTAGTATTTTTGTCACTTTTGTAAATATTTTTATCACTATTGTGGTAACTATTTTTACCACTTTTCTTCGTACAAAAAAAAATTATCACTTTTATGGGTGATCTAATCACATTTGAGGGTGTTTTACTACTATTGTGATTATTATTTTTATTATTGTTTTAAATAATATAACAATAATAAAAATATTCATAAATATTTTTTTTTGATCATTGATGTCATCTCATTGGATGTCACTCCTCTCAGGCATATTAGAATTGGCATGGATTGATCAAGGGGACAGAATATTAAAAAAAAAAAAAAAAAGCATAATGCCAAAGAAAACATGATGTTTAGCATGCCGCCACACTTGAAAGATGCTCAAATAATTCACCATTATTTTGTTCAATTGCTCTCAATCAACTCCATAATTGAGAACCAAAGTTCATCACGCTAGAGAGAATCTTGTGCTAAACTAAGATCTTTGTTTCTTACATTCTCATTTTGGGCTATTTTAGATCTATCTCGATATAGAGAAAAAAACACACACATGCACACACAAATGTGAGTATAGGAATGTGCCTTCAAAAATATCACATCATTAATTTTTATCACATGTTTAATCATTTAATATTTAATTAATTTATAGTTCAACATTATTTTTATTTCAGAGATTATCCATACACAATAATCTACACGTGTTGTGAAAATTTTGTCAAATTACATATTTTGAGAAAATTTTGTCAATATTTTTAAGAAAATAATATATAAAAATAAATTTTAAATAATGTAATTAAAGAAATGAAAGGGAGAAAAAATTGTTATTTAATATAGTGAGATTGATTTTTTGAACGCTAGAATTTTATATTTTATCGTGCCTTCAGACACGGATTATGACTAGTACTAATAAGGGAAATGCTATGCATACCAAAATTTTTACCAAATTTTTTTTTTTACCAAATGAGTTGACAATTCCAGATCACTCTTAGACCCACCAAATGCTGATCAAAATGTTTTTAATTGGATACGGAGATGTCAACTCGTTTGTTAAAAATATTTTTTGGTAAAAGTTTTGATAAGTATAGTATCATTCTTTTGGAAATAGGAGAGATTTAAAAAAGAGAGTGAAATACTGGCCTAATGTACATATCATCCACCACCACCTTTTGGTCCTTTTCTATATGTATATGATATTGATGAACTGACAAATGGAATGTAAACATTCATCATATAATCCAAGGTTTTTAAGTGCGGAGACAGACATGGTGGTGGTGGATCTGATCATACTATGCTGTCAAAGCATTGGGTTGGGAATATCCTGATGCCAACTAATAATATGCTTTTATACGACCTTCTCAAACCTTCACTTCTGCAACAAAAGTCTTACCATGAGTTTATTATTATGGAAGGAAAAAAAAATACAAGATAAATTAAATTGTTACTTGTCATAGGGACATCTGCGGGGATAGCTCAGTTGGGAGAGCGTCAGACTGAAGATCTGAAGGTCGCGTGTTCGATCCACGCTCACCGCATTTTTGCTACCCAATTGCCTGGTCTATGGAAATTCCTTCACAGCGTCAATTCCACAAACACATGAGGGTTGGCAGGCCTGTCTGAACAAGTTCCGCCCCCCCCCCCCCTCTCTCTCTCTCTCTCACACACACACACACACACAAACCCAAGTTTTCAGACTACAGATCATCATTATCAAAATCTTCTTCTTTGTTTTGGGTCCTCAGCCTTTTTGCTAAATTTCGGAATTCCTCGCTTAATGTTTAAGTTAAAATTTTTATAATTACAGCAATTTGTTGGAGCTAAACTTTATTCTTCAACGTCCAAATCACGCAATAAGACCTTAATTTTGGTCCCGATATAGGTGCGGTAAAATACCTTGCAAATAGCCGTGTGATGGTGGTGATGATCAATGTTCTTGATGAATATGTGAAGGGCCTATCTGCATATTCATTCCATGTGCCAAAAATAAAAAATTAAAAAAAAAATACTTAATCATCCTCCAAATCCATGATATGGCCGAGTTTGAATCTTGACCTATCTCGGCGATTCATTCATGCAACGGCTGTTTACATATCTCATCTACATGGAAATCAAAACCAGAACATATCGAACAGTTGAAGAATAGGAAGGGTTAAGCATGTACCCTGAGAATCAAACTAATGTCGCCTATTCATCTCGATATGGTGTCCATGAAACATTCCCTGCTAACAGAAAAAACACCGAAAGGTATACTCTTTGATCATTGCGTTAAATGACCAATGGTCAGAATTCAGATTATGCATTGACAGCATCAAACACATCAGCTTTTGCAATACAACAAATTTGGAGCTGTTTAAAACAACAACAAACAACAATATGCCCATCAACTACTGGTACAAGAACCCTGAATTCCGTCGGTTTAGGAATTTTCAGGAACCCTATATTTCTTCTTGAATGAAAACAATAATAGCAAATCACATTATGGAAATAGCTAAAAGAAATCGAATTCGAGATAATTATCAGAGCTTTTCTGATTGGGGGTGGCTCCAACAGTAGCTTTCTCACTACTAGATGCTGGTGGGGCTGGAATGCGCTCAACCTCAACTGGCTTTGGGATCTCTGGAGGACTTGCACAACGAATCAATGCCCAGTTTACACCATCAAAGAAGGGATGTTGTTTTATCTCTGTTGCACCTCGCTTGTATGCCAACCTGTGCTGTGGCTCTTTTACTAACAAGCCTCTTATAAGATCCCTCGCTGAAAACCCGACAACAGGTGATTCTGGGAATCGAAGTGGCTGACCCACAACGTTGAAAAGGGTGGCCCGGTTCCCAGATCCCTTGAAGGGAGTCTTGCCGAACAATAATTCATACAAAAAGATTCCAAAAGTCCACCAGTCCACAGCACTGCCATGCCCCTCACCTTTGATGATTTCAGGGGCCAAGTACTCGTGGGTCCCAACAAAGGACATTGACCGTGCCCCTGTTGGCTCTGCAATAAGCTCTGGCAATGGGCTAACTTGGTTTCCAATTTCATTTTTTGGTTTCCGATCTTTCTTGGATTTACTTGAAAAGAGGCGAGGGCCAAAACATGTTGTAGGAGCCACACAGGATGGCTGAATACAAGAGGGCTCAATGCAAGCAGGTTGGACACAATATACAGGGTTCTTCCGTAGGGGTTCAGTCTCAAAGGAGGACGACTTGACTAGTGTTGGGCTCACAGCACAGCGGAGGGAAAGGTCAAAGTCAGAGAGCATTATGTGTCCATCTTCCCTCACAAGGACGTTTTCTGGCTTGAGGTCACGGTACACAATCCCGAGCATGTGGAGGTATTCCAAAGCAAGGAGGACCTCTGCCACATAGAACCTGCATTTTGAAATTAGAAAGAAATCACAATGGAATGTCCAACCCTGGAAGAACTAGAAATATTGTCGTACGAGGGGAAAAGATGCAATTCACAACTTAGCAAGAAAAGTGTCAAGTAAAAATTATA
The DNA here is from genome assembly GCA_963454935.2 of Ilex paraguariensis. Lineage (NCBI taxonomy): Eukaryota > Viridiplantae > Streptophyta > Magnoliopsida > Aquifoliales > Aquifoliaceae > Ilex > Ilex paraguariensis. The sequence continues at coordinate 11,615 of CAUOFW020005715.1, read as the reverse complement.
ACTAAACTAACTCATGTGCACTCCACTCCAATTAACTAACAAACTGACCTAAACTAGAAATGTCAAATGAATTCACTGAACATTAATACCAAAAAGGATTGCATTCAGTAATTTTAACCAATTGATGCATCAAACCGCCGCCCAAATGTGTTTTTATATATGTATTGCTTCCATGGAAGTTCCTATCCACCTTCTGATTCAGATGTCCTGTATTGGTGTAAACATTTTAGGCATTACTCTACTCAATAAAGCACTCACGCCAAAAAGCTTTTCAAATCTCAAAACGCCAGCATTCCACCACCAAAACCAAACGTCTCCTTGGTTAGAAAGCCATAAGACAGGTCAAAATATGGCAAGTAACAATCTAACACCGGCAAAAAGTATTGCCTAGGGAGAAATGAATTGGTCTTCATTACAACCTGGAGGATACTAATGCTATACAGTAAATGGAAGGAGGAAATGTAGACAAGGCCACACCCAAAGGTCCAGGGAAGTATATGGAAAGTGGAAAACAGATCTCTGGTATGCTTTTGTTTGGAGGAATGGTCATCCCATGTACCTACTCCAGAAAGATAAACAAAATAAGGGAAACCTAACAGGCAATCTAACAGACAGTGGAACTTCAACAATACAGTTAGATAACAACAAATTTCTAAAGCAGGATGACCAGAGGAACATAACATTCTTGATTATCCTTTAGGAGTTAACACAATTTTTGGCAGATCTTAGCAACTTTAACATTATCAGCAGGGACAAGAGTCATACTTCACAGCTTGTTCAGAAAAATGCTTTCCCGGTTGCCTTTGCCTAAGCATATGTAAGTCACCTCCTGGGCAGAACTCCATCACCAAGCATGAGAATTTGTCTGTCTCAAAATGGGAATATAAAGTCGGAAGGAAGGGATGGTCCAAAGACTGCAGTATCTCTCTTTCTGTCTGAGCGCGGAGCAACTTCTTACGGCCTGCTAGTGATGCTTTGTCCATGACCTTCATGGCAAAATAACACTTCGTACCACTCAACTCTGAAAGATAGACACTACCAATGTCCCCACAGCCCAACCTCTTCAGCAATCGGAAATGGCTCAAACCTAGGATCCCCTCTTTTGCTCTGACAGCTTGGATGGCCTCCCATCTTGAGTCATTTGCTTTATGAGGTCTGTTAATACTGCTACTTAAGCTGCTACAAGTACTCTCATCACTTACATCACTACTTGTGCTACCCCTACACATGCTGCTCTTGCCACTCTCAACGAAATCAGCCCGATCACTAACCTTGGCACTTCTGCTGGTTTTTGCAAAGCTGCTGGTTCCATCACTAACCTTAGCAGAGACTGAGCTATCCTTGACAGTTCTAGGCTCTGCCGTTTTCTTGTCCTGATCAGCTATACCTTCAAGTGTGCCCTTTGTTTCACTTATTGCAGGATTTATACCTATTGGCACTGCTTTTGAATCACCCAAAGACAAGCTTAAATCTAATTGATCAGCTAAATAATTGGCAGATCCATTCTGTCGAGAATCCTGTGACTTCTTGTTTACAATTGCTTCCACGGTAACCTGCTTAGAAGGAACTTCTTGAACACTGCAGGGTAATTTTTTGGGGGTGGCAGGCTCGGATACACTAGTCTTGAACACCTGCAAAGGTGAAGGCCTTCGAGAATTTCCTTCTAATGTTTGACTACCAATTGTTTTGCTCTGCTTTTCCAGAGAACCTTTAATAACAGATTTGGAGGCCATTGGAAGGAATGCAAACTTGTTAAATTAATCGGATTGGATAAACCCATCAGTCAGCTCCCAGGTTCAGTACACGACCCCCTTCACTGGCTGTCCCAAATGTTATCATCTCCAACTCCAACAAGGTATCTACAATAGTCAGAGCCTTGAATATATAAGAATCACTATCAAGTGGTCTATGCCAAGATGAAAATTGAGGGGACAAAAAGGATGAAATGTCTTGAAAGCAGCACTGAAACTGGTTATACATATCATGTGACAAGATTTAAGCAAAACAAGGGGGTTAAATTCTTATCAACACTAAAATCTACCAAATTAGGGATAAGGTCATAGAGCCAGACCAAATAGCATCATCAAGTATCAACAAAACCAAAATACATAAGAGCTCAAAAACCTAAAGATCAAAGTACTGAAGACTCTGGTCAGTTGATCAAAATTCCATAATTAAAAGTATAACTTTCAAAACCCAATAGAAAAAAACAAATCTTTCAAGAAAACCTAGAAGTTGCAATCATAGAATTACAAGCACGTCCAGATCAAATGTTATATACATGAAAAAGAATCTAGATACTCAACAAGAGCGAGCATCGCAGCCACTACCTCAACGCGAATCGATCTTCCCAGGAAAAGCAATCGTAGAACAGAAAGTGCGAATTCTTGAAGGAATCAATCAGATCACCCCAATCAATGTAGTCTCACTGCAACTGTCAATAGCGTTCAAACACCACATAGCAAAAGATAAGACCAAAACCTGCGAAGATAAACAAGAAAAAAAAATGACGAGTCAATGAAAAGCACACAGATCTTGAGCACAGGCCCACCCCTTTCGATGGAAACCCTACCAAGGGATCCAAAATCCACAAAGACCCAGAGGCTAAAAGACAAAGTTCGAGGATATAGAGAAGAAAACCCAGCGAACCAATCAGAGGACCACTTCAAAAGTATTGAAAAAGAAGGTCGAAAAGAGTACCTGAGGTTCCAAAGACCAGAACTTTGGGGGTTTGCTTTAGCCGCTGAGAGAAAGAGCACTGCGGTAGAGAGAGATAAAGAGAGTGACCCTCCTCCTAAAATGGGTGGAGAGAGAGAGAGAGAGAGAGATTAGAGAAGAGAAAAGGAAGCAAAATTTTGGTGGTAGAGTTGGGGCGTCTGTGGGCTACCATGTAGTGGTAATGGAGAGAGAGAGAGAGAGAATAGGGGTCAAAGCGTTTCTTCACGTTCGATTATTTGATTGATTTTAGTTTGTCCGAAGCACAAGGTCTGACTCAGCATGTGGGCCTCTCGGGGCTCCAACCTGTCTGTCATGCTTAGAACTATTTAGTTTTCCATTTAAGCCTCCAACTACTTGGAAATGACCTCTGGTGTCCTTTTTGCCACCCTTGTGGTGGTCCAAAATGAAAAGGTTAAACAGCTTTCGTATATCGATATTTTTATATTTTATTATTGTTATTTATGTCGTATTTATATTTATGTTAAGACTCGTAACAAAAATTATTTAATATATTTTATGAGTTAAATATTAATTTAAATTATTTATTATATATATATATTTAATAATTATATCAATTCTAAAAATATTATCGTGTTAGATTTATATCAAATTCATATCGATACGTTAAAGTTGACACCCGTAGGCTCTGTTTTGATGGGATAGACAAATGCTTCACATTTATGTTTCTTTGTTATGCAATGATCTTATGGAGTGGATGCAATCTATCCTTGTGTTGCCCAAAGTTAGACTTGTGGATAGATAGGGTTGTTAACCAATTTTGGACCATCAAGACCTATATTTTTGTCAGCTATATTACGTCTAATTGAATTTTTTTTATGGGTACAAAAAATAATTAATCAAGTTTACAACTTACCTCTTGTTTAACCATGACATGCAATTACCCACAAATTAGACATACCAATTAAATCGAGTTTTATGTGCTTAAGTCATTTAAATGAGAATGTACACATTTGGATGTCGTCCTTCGTTTGACTACTAAACCAATCCGTACTTAAGTTGAATGAATATGGATATCACAATAGTTTCAATCATATAAAAACACGGTAGGGTTAAGCCTAATAGATGTGCATCAAGCAAGATATCAAATTCATTGGTTTTTGGATTAGAAGTTTGAATGCATACATTTTTATATTGTCCTTGATTTGACTATTAAATGAATCTGTCCTTCAATTGAATGAATACAGATATTACATTGGTTCCAACCATACGAAAATACGGTCGCGTTCAATCCAATAAATGTGCCTCAAGCAAAATGTTCCTCACTATTCACCAAATTCATTTATTTTCAGACTAGAAACATGAAGTGAGATGTTTGAACGTAGTTTATATGTTGAGCTTGGTTTGACTATTGAACAAATCCGTACTTAAATTGAAAGAATACATATTCCACATTAGGTTCAATCATATGATGTTCCTCTCATTGTTCACCAAATTTTTTTTTTTGTCGACTAGAAAAATCAAGTGAGAAGTCTAATGTTTCATAAAAAGCCCAACAAATGAGGCAGGTTATACAGAACACAAGCTTAATTGAATAAGATTAACGCAATCTTAAAATATCAAAGGTCAGGAATAAAAGGTATCAATCACAACCACAATTTACAGCAGTGTGCTCTCAACACACGCAACCATGCTACAGTCTATTTAGCAAAGAAGCAACAAAAGTCAGACCTTATGTTCTGCTAACAAGCAACAATTGTCAGACCTTATGATCTGCTAAGAAGTAACAATTGTCAGACCTTATTATCTGCTAAGAAGCAACAACAAAATTGGAAGCAAACCCCCACATTGTTTTTCAGCAATCCGTTAACTTACTTGCAAGCATCTCACACTCAAACTTCCTCAGGTTCATTTAATTAATTTAAATTATATTTCAAGACGATAAAGACGGTCGAAACATTTTTATTTTTATAAAATTCGAAACGAATTATTGATTGAATAACAAAATTCCTATATTTTGAACTATTTCTAAGGTATTTCGATAAGTTTTGAGATTTCGGCATAATTCGACTTATATATGGATATATTTTGACAAGTGTTTCGAAAATAAATTTTAAAATTTCCATCTTATTTCCAAAATATTTTAAAAACATTACCAAAACATTTTCGTTTTAAAATACACCGAAACAAAATTTTGAACCTTACTCACTAATCATCCGTTTGCACTTCTCTTCTAAAATCTTCACATCTTCAGTGAATAGCACTTCGGGAGGTAATGCTACGGTGGCCTCGGTGGTAACTAGATTGAATTACCAAAAGAAAAGAAGAAAAAGGAAATTAGATTCATCCAAGAAAAAAAAGGAAATTAGATTCATCCGATAACTATCAGAACACATAAAATCTTCTTTCAAGGTCCAACAACATAAATCTCTCATTCATTACCTACCACATTTCAGCATAGAAACAGTTTCTCCTCGTTACACTGGTCCAAAATAGGTCAGCACAAAGATTGTACTTTTGATCATTTTGTTGAACTAGCATTTCAAGTATTGGCATTGAAACCAGTCAAGGTATGCCTAATTTGCTGCTGAATATAAATGATCAACTTCCAGACATTCAAGTGCATCACCAGGCCATTTGTGAAGCTCCACTACTACGTAAATGTCAAGCAGTTCCACACCCCTTCCTCATTGTAGAGCAAAAGGTAAAACAGGTGTGCCAATGTTTTTTACACCCCATCCGGAGGCGATTCTTACAAGAAGTTGCAAATGCAACCACAAGGTTGACCATCATCACATAACTTTCATCCTTAGAATGGCGTTGACCAATAACACAAACTGTCATCACACAATTAATGTTCATTTGAGTTATTCTGTGTCCAATTCAACAGCAGAAGAGACGGTGCAAAACATTCAGACAGAGTAGTTTATCAATCCACCACAGATCCTGGAAACTTCAAGGTTCAACATAGAAAATTCCAAGTTCCTATCCAAATAAATTGTCATACCTAGGGGAAACATCATTTAAATGATACAATACCTAAAGTCACCCCAAAATTACAATCTCAAGATCACATGATTAATCTTGGTTACATTTTAGCTTTGTCTGTGGGCAGTTGGTCATCAAGAATCTCAGCATTAGCAACTGAGAAAAGAATAAGCAGGTACCACCACTTGTTAACAGCACCAAAATTGCTTACAACCGTGAATAATATCACTTGAAGAGTTCTGAGTTTAGCCAGTCCCTGTCAAGAGAAAAGTAAATTGCAAAATAGTATCCATCAAGCTTTATGAACAACAGCACGATTGCCAATGGTAATACTTTTGAAATTATTGGATGGAGAGGCAAAAGATTGATGTATGCCTCTTACTTGCTAATGTCATCAAGGTGGTTATCAAAATCTGCAATATCCTGCCATTTCTCGGATGAAATGTAATCCAATAGGAGAATATTAGCTGATGGCTCCTTGATGCTCAGCTGGTTGCCCCCACCTGATCCAACAAGCTTCCAACTTCTAGTTGCATCCTTCGTGTAAAGCTGGTTAACAAAGAGAAAAACAAATAAAGTTTCAATCTTTATTTGAAGGACAGCCAACTTTAAGCAACAGTGAAAACATGTTTGGTCTACTACATAACCAAGACAGACAACAGTGGACAAAGAGATGAAATCTAATAAGAGCGTTTCTTACATGCATGAGATCAATGTGAAGCAAGAAATGACTTGGACTCGGTGAAAGGTACACACATAAGATGAAAATACACAATTTGCTTGTTTCAAGCATCTTGCTTGATACATCAAATAAGGAAACAGAATCTGCATAGCCAACACCATTTTGATTAGGTGGAGTTCCGTAGTTCAAATAAAACACATGGTAATAACAACGCATACCATTCAGCAAATCCAACAAACCAATAATAAATACACCATGTCTTAACCAAAAGACACCAGATATGTGAACTTTGTCCCAAGGTTCCTACCCTAATAGGTCAGTACAAGTACAATTTCAAAAGGATGGCTTTCTAAATGGTGCTGCTAAAATTGCCACAAAATTATCCGGAATGAACAGATTGTAGGACAAAACTAGAATATCAAAACGAAGTTACTCTTCCAATTAATTCAGTTTACCAAATCAATTTCTGCTATTATCAAAACAGCCTCCTACCGGGTAGACTCTGTAATGGCGGGTCTGCGGTACGAAATAGAACAGTAACCATAGTAAAAAGGGTAAAAACTCACCTGCATCACGGGATTCCGATCCTTCCCCTTTGCCAAAGCCTCCAGCTTTTTGTTATCTAACTGAAATTAAACAGTTCAACACCAATAAAAGAAATTGTCAACTACAATTTACAGAAATTAAAATCAATACAAAAGAAACTGATTTTAAGCATCAAATCAACCAAAAAACGTACCAAAAGAAGAGCAGCTTGTGGGAAATATCGATTAATGTGATCACCAATATTCTTAGCGACATTACCAAGCTCGAAATCATCGAATCTCTCATTGGCGTGAAAATAACCAACAATACTCAAACCTTGAGAAGCATAATACTCCTCTATCTATCACAATTAAACACCCAATAAATACAGTAAGTTGAAAACCCTGAGATCGAATCTAAACTTATAGGAGTTACAGAGAGTGTAGATTTGAGAACTGACCATAATTAGGGCAATTTCAAGAGGAGGAAGAAGGCCGATCTGGGAGTGGAACAGAGGGACGGAGTCGACAACTTCGACGACCGGGTTGGATGTGTCCTCGCCGGAGAAGCGGCCGAGGAGGACGCCATTGACGGCGGAGGTCTTGTGCTTCAGAGCATGGAGGACCAGCTTGATGTACGCGTTTTGCTCGATCTCGTAACGCAACTCGCCTCCCATTTGACTCAGTGAGTCCCGGAGAAGTAAACTCAGGTGGTTTTGGTGTGCCGGCGTGAGATTCAACACGGAGGCAGTTGGAATTGGAGATACCGAGATAACTGCGAACGTTTGCAAGGAGTGTGTTTGTGTGCGTTCCGACTTCGGATTAGTATAAAAGGTCCGGCCCGAAAATCAGCGGATGTAGCCTGATCACTAGGCTCCTAAAATTCACGACATAATTAGTTAACAGATCTATTAAACCCGTTTAAATAAATAAATTATTTTCAGGTGAAATATGTCAATTTATTTATAACTATTAATAAATTAATGATTATTCAAGAAAAATTGTCATAATAATATATATAATTATTAATTAAATTAATTTTAAATAAATTTTTAATTAATGTTTAAGTAAACAGGTGACAAGTTAAAAGGGTTATCGTATTAACTCAACTCTACTCAATCTGATTCGTTTATTAAACGGGATAAACAATTCATATCATATAACCCACTTAATAAACAAATTATGTTTAATTGGAAGATTTTCACTCCCTTAAACAAGACATCTACCAATTTACTCATTTTTCACACATATCCAATTAGATCTAACTCCTAACCAATTTACCCGACACATTTGACACTGTTATTGATCACAGATCCAAATGGGTCAACCAAACCAGCCTAAATCCACGGGTTGCTCCTTGGGCGAAGTGGGCCTAGCTAATTCTTTTTTTTTTTTTTGACAAAGTATACAACCTATTATCAACTGTTTTTTCCATTATTCAACCTAATTATTGACTTATTTTTCTACAAAAAATTTAGTGAAAATTGGAAATGAGTCCTAGATGTACTTATTTGGAGATAAATCTTGTAAAAAAACTTATAAGGGGCTAAGTTCATATTTAAAATTATATGTAATGACTTAAGTCTACTTTTTTTTTTCTATCTCAAAAATACCCTTTTTTGAAAGGAATATAATTTTTTCTCTCATATCTATCTATATCTATATCTATATATAGAGTAACATTAAAAAAAAAATGGTAACATTCAAATACAAAAAAAAAAATTACTATGAATTTGAATAGTAAAATTTAAATTTATGTTACTATTTTTTTTATTATGTTACTGTTCACGTTACTGTTTTTGTTGAGTATGTTACTTCACTATTATTTTTGAGCATGTTACTGTTTTTGTTGACCATGTTACTACTATTATTTTCTTAAATATTAATATTCAATGTTACTATTTTTTGTATTTGAATGGTACTATTTTTTGTATTTAAATGGTACTATTTTTTGCGTTTGAATTTAAGAGAAATAATTATTGTTAAGTATATTACAGTTTTGTTAAGTATGTTACTATTTTTGTTGAATATGATACTGTTGTTATATTTTAAAAATATTAATATTGAATGTTTCAATTTTTTTTATGTTTAAATGTTACTATTTTTTTGTGTTTAAATGTATTATTTATTGTGTCCAAATGATAACTTTTTTTGTATTTGAATGTTAATATTTTTTGTATTTGAATGTTACTATATATATATATATGAAAGAAATTTTTTAATGTTAGTCAAACGCTTAATCTATATATGAATATAGATAGATATAAGAGAGAAAAAATTGTAATGTTAGTCAAACTACTAAGATTTAAGAGTTTTTATTTTTTAATTTTATTTCACTTCTAAAGGGAAGGAATAGTATAGTGAAATTGACAAAAAAATAACTTCATAACAAATAAGTTTCTTTGACGGACTTAAGTCAAAACAAGTTCATATATGGGGACCGCCCTCCAAATTTATTAAGTCGAAAGGATTATTTTGCGAACTTACCTATTGGGCCACATTGATGTACTTTAATAATGAGAAATTTTTAGACTTTTTTTTTCGTTGATACAATTTTTTAGACTTATTTGGACAAAAGTACACCTCAAAAACTTATTTGGGTAAGTGCATACCAATATTGTCATTCAGTAAACAATGGAAACGTAGAACCCATTTATATTCCTCCGTATATTATGGCTAGAATCAGTTAATGAGAGGTAAAAAAGGGGATTTAATTATCAAAACCCTTATTCTTCGGCATCTTGATTCCATGGCAATGGGATATCCATAGAATGACATAACTGTTCATTTTTTTTATTTTAACCATTGAATATTCCACTAAAAAAGAGTACTATGATAGTTCCAAAATCTAACTGTGTATCGTCACTGACATCGTGCAGAACCAATTCAGCGTCTCCGACCACTTTTTTACCAGAAATTTGAGGTGACATTCTATTTTTTTTTTCATTCATTGATTATTTGGTTTTTTTTTCAAAAACCTGTGTAAGTTGATTCAAAAATAAAACCAAATCATAAAACCCTAATTTTGTGAAATTATATTAAGAATTTGCAAATCTATTATAGCATATGTATATGCAAAAAAAATAATTTGAAACATGATTTTTTCATTAAAAATAGTTATATAACTGTTTTAAGTAACTATTTGGGATTCAAATATATATTTTTTTTTATTCAAAATTTATGGGTTTAACTGTGTTGCATAACTATTCTTCTGATTTTAAGGATTCAATTTTATAAGTCTGTTACTAGCAACTTTATGGTTCATGATTTTTTTGACTAAAAATAGTTCAGTAACTGTTTTAAGTAACTATTTGAGATTCAAATATAGACTTTTTTTATTCAAAATTTAATGGGTTTAACTGTGTTACGTAACTATTCTTCTGATTTTAAGGATTCAATTCTTATAAGTATGTTATTGACAACTTTATGATTCATGATTTTTTTGATTAAAAATAATTATGTAACTGTTTTAAGTAATTATTTGGAATTCAAATATAAACAGTTCATATTCAAAATTTAATAGGTTTAATTGTGTTGCTTAACTATTTTTATGATTTTAAGGATTCAATTTTATATTTGTTATTAGTAACTTTATTGATTAACTGATGAATAGCTATATTTTATTTGTCTTGTAATTGTCTTGAATATCTGTTACTGAATCAAGCATAATGTTAATAGTCTTTTTGCCTCTGTGGATTAATTGTTGTTTACATTCTTAATGGAGGTAAGTCAGAACAGAAGCCAAACCAACTACAATGTGGTATTTGTATGGTCATTTCAATGGGTTACCCAATTCAGATTTTGGGTATAGTATCTTATCAAGACTCCCATTGGACATAAACTCATACACAAGTATCAATTCACCTTTCTCAACACACCAACATTGGAGCTCAAATAAATATTTGTGCCTCAAACAAGCAATAATGGACAATTTATCTAAGAATTCAGTTTTACCTTTCATGAGAATGATTTGATCTTTTCATTGCAATAACAGTTCCTGATTATATGAAAAAGGTTTAGTAAACAATGTCAAATGATCCATAAACAGTGTCAAATGCCTTTTGTGGCTGACTTGAGCTCTATGCATCTGCAAGCTCTTGGGGCTGTAACAAGCTTTGCTTTTAACAACTAATTGTGTCCTAAAATTAGTTACTATGTGCAGTTGAGTTACAATGGTCATAAAAAATTTGAATGAATCCCACTTTGATGAATTAAACAGTTACCAATGTGTGAACTAATGCTTAGATTAATATAAATACACCATATATTAGTGTAGTTTGTAACTCCAAAAATATGATTGACATTTATCAAATGCATTATATTAAACATATTACACAAGTCCTCATCATTTTGCAAACAACATTTTGGGTGACCTGGTATAAAATATGACATGACAACAGACAAATTCTCTAAGTCCTCCCACTTTTTGCAAAGTCTACCACAAATGAAATCGAATGTTACACGAACAGAACATCTGATAATAAAAGTTTCAACATCATATTTGCATACAAACAACATTATTCCTTTCATTCCTGATTAAGGACATTAAAAAAAATGAATGACATTGTATCAATTCAAATGGAAAAGAAAAATAGTTATGTAAAAACATTAATACAAATCAATTAATTAATTATCTAAGTATTGGGAGAACAAACATAAAACAAAAAAAAAATTACAAATATGCAGGATCTTCCAAAAGAGATATTGCCCAGAAAATTGTGCACAATAGCATTTACATTAAAACA
>CAUOFW020005714.1:0-26276 GCA_963454935.2 Ilex paraguariensis | reverse complement strand
CCTCAAAATTCCTTACTTTGGCCATATCTGTGGCCACATAGTCATCAGCAAAACGGGCTAACTCTGTGAACTGGCCATGTACTCCATCACCGTCATCGTCCCTTGTCTCAAGTCTAAGAACTCCCGAGCCTTTGCATGTCGAGCAGCCGTTGGGAAGTACTTGCCCAAAAAGAGCTCATTGAATTCTGCCTATGTCATTACCTTCAAGTTCTTGGAGTCCTTGACCCAATTCCACCACACTTGGGATTCTCCCTCTAGCTGAAAAGTAGCTAGCGTTATTTTTGTGGCATTGGAGGTAATCTCCATAGCCCTTAAGATCTTGTCCACCTTTCGGAACCAATGGTCAGCCACCAAAGGATCCGCCCCTCCCAGAAAGATCGGAGGATTATGTGCCTTGAACTTCTAGGTGACTTGAACCTCCTTGACTCCCATTTGCACTTGTCTGTGCAATAGTAGCTGCCGTAGCACTAGCTTGTGCAATGGTAGCCACCGCCGGCACCAATAGCCTCCATGAAGGCTTGTTGGTCAAAGGCCGGTGGTGGTGGTTGGTTGTTCCACCCACCCCGATGTCCCCTTCCTCTAGTTAACCATCTACACCCACATAAGATAGCAATAGATTTATTAGTTAAATATCCCAAGTTAGGGATCAAGTATTTAGTAGACATTTACTCATTGAACTATATACCGTTCATCCCTTTTTTTCCAAACTCCCAATGTTATGTTTTCTAACCCCAGTGTATTCCCTTCCCTATACATTTCTATCATGTATATATTCACATAACAAGTAACACATAACATGTAGCAAGTATAGCACATAACATGAAAATGCATATGGAAATAACCTTGGATACAGAGTAATTTGATAGCCAAGCTGTGACACTCCAAAATCCGGAGGTCCGTTGATTACCCATCAACCCACGAATACCTTGGATACCGAGTAATTCGATATCATGCCATTATGCCCCATTTACCGTAAACCATAATTTTTTACGAAATTCGGGCAGAGTCTCCTTTGTATGGGAAGCTTTACCCAAAACTCAACCTGTGCAATCATATAATAACAAGACCCATTCGAGGTCCAATATTCAACAATGACCACACCGGGTCCAATTATAAGTAAACATTGGCCACACTGGGTCCAATTATCCATATTTATATCAACACATGCAAGGTTAGTTTAACAATAGTCTATATAAGTTCTATTACAATTATTTGCGAAAGATTACATGCCCAAAACATATTTCCACACAATATTTTACATTAACACAAAATAAAGCCACATTCGGCTTTCTTCAAACATGAGGGTCCAAATTTGAGTCATCCACCGGTGTATATCTCCCACCTGAAATATTTTTCCGTATAAGATGAGCCAACGCCTAGTAGAATAAGCCCTATAGAGGCTACTTCCCATCTTAGATGCATGTGTGGTGTGTATAAGCAACAAACAACATTTAACAATCATTCCATACAAGAATATGCATTAAATGTGGAATGTAATCATGTCATGCCATGAAATGAGATGATACTCACTCATGCACTTAAAACCCAAGTCATCACCGACTCCCACGACACAATGCAATGCCAAGGTATACTGAATCCGTCAATTGACGACAAAAATCCACCAAATGATCGTTTGAAATAAAAGTTTTTTTATTATAAAACCAAATCATTGATGGGTGTTACTCATTGTATGAGTATTTTGTAAACCAAAATCTTGTGTCTTGTTGGGCAAAGGATTTTGGATTTTATACCGCCGTTTCCGTACACCATACTATACTTTTCCAAAATTTTACCACAGGGGAGTGTATAACCAAGTCGCCGGGTCTTGCACCCGAGGGGGGAATCTACCCCTTCTTGCTATACTGGACACAAGTTTTTCTTTCATGCAACCATGTGACTCATTCGGATTTTCAACCCAACTTTCCCGAGTCCACCCATCAATCACCAAAAATGGTGTTTGATTAACCATGCATACACAGACCCACACTCATGACACATGCCCATGAATGTGATGTCAATTCCATGATCAGATTGCAATGCATGCCAAAGGAACAATTTCTACATATCAATGTCTACCATGGCGATTTATATCATATGCAAATAATCTCCATAATTTTATCACAATGTCAAAACATCAACTAGCATGTGTCAACATTTATACTCAACACAATTGACAAGCATGTTATTACATAATGTATGTCAAAAACACACTTATTTTAAAAGGCAAAATATAGCACATAACAGCCCACAAGAAAATCAGCCCATAGTGGCCCAAAATTTAGCCACTAAACACCCCAAAGTAGGCCCTAAAATAGCCCCAAAGTAGGCCCTAAAATAGCCCTAAAAATAGTCCGTATACAGCCCCAAAACAGCCCCTAATTAGTGCACAAAAAGCCCCAATTTCAGCACCAAAACAGTCCATAACATGGCCTAAAAAACAGTCCGTAATTCAGCCCCTTAACAGTCCAAAATTCAGCCCCTTAACAGTCCATTTGGACAGCCCACATACAACCCAATTTCTGCCATTAAAACAGTCCAAAAATAGTCCATTGGACAGCCCACGTATAAACCATTTTCAGCCACTAAAAGCCCACTTAAGGTAAAAATAAAAACCAAGGTATGAGGGAACCCTACCTCTTGTAACGTGTAGGAAGTGGTAGAACTTCTAAAAACACCAAAACAAGCCCAAGAACCTTTGATTCCTCCAAAGTCTTTTCTTTGGATCTTTGGTGAAATCCACTTTTCTTGGTACGTGCATGTAGCCCTCGTCGAGGAGATAAACTTTGATTCTTGGCTCGACGAATTCCGATCGACGGAACTCCGGGAATCTTGTATTGAAGCTCGAAGAACTTCTTGTTTTTCTCTCTTTTCACTCTCTTCTCTCTATGGCTGGCCAAGGGTCAAGAACAAGAGATATTTTTTCCAAATATCTAAGTTAAGTAGATATTTATAGTCCCGAATGTGTGGTCCACATCGCACCGCATATTTTCGACTTCCGGGTCAATTTTTCGTCCCGAAACGATTCGTTATACCTTGGATTTAGTTCAAATTAATTTTATTGGAACTTTAACTTATTTTTTAAATTTTTTTTTTGGGGACCTTTAAAATGTCATTAACCTCACAGTCTTCTCGAACGACGTGTAAAAATCTGACTATCTCAGAATTTGATGAAATTTAAATGGGTGACTATATTTTGGGATACGAATCCAATGGCAAACTCCGTTTCCTCTTCCAAGGTCTAGAACATGAGTGTTTTAAATATGAATTTGGATGGCAAATTACCATTCTGCCCTTTCTAAGAAATAAATCAATTTTTGCGGGTTTCACACGGTCAACCCTATCCCAACACTAGATATATAATCTTCAACCCTAACCCTAACCCTATCTCAATCTGACGTACTCAACCCGAGTATTGTCCGAGTTAATTCGAGTAGGCTCAAGTTGAATTCGGGTTACTTAATCCGGGTTGATTTCAGGTTAAAATAGGGTTAGACTTGGGTTACTTAATTCAGGTTGATTTTTTGAAGTGTAGATTTGATTTTTGCAATGATTTTTTCAAGTGATCTGAGATGAAGGGTGAGACGTAGATGAAGAGAGAAGGAGAAAGAGGAGGAGTGATGAGTGAGAGAGGGAGGCTGAGAGTCTAAGATGACTCAGATGGGTAACGACAGAGAGAGGGAGGCTGAGAGAGGGAGGAGTGACAAGTGATGAGTGAGAGAGGGATTTAAGAGTGATGGAGGCACAGGGGTGAAGACTTGAAGGGAAGTGAATATCTGGACTCTAAAGAGTGAAGATAAATACTAACCCTAGTTAAATATATTTATATATATTCGGGTTCAACCCGATATAATAATTAGGTTCAACCAGATTTTAATATTCGGGTTGAACCCGACAATTCGAGACTTGCCCAAATTGAATTCGGGTTATAGTTTTTTTGCCCAGACTCAACCCAAGTATTAAAAATTCTAACCCAAGCCCTATTTTTTTTGGGTTGGGCTCGGGTTGAATTCAGGTTGGCCTGCCCAAGTTGCACCCCTATCTCTAACCCCGATATAGAACATTATGTCCAAATCCGATAGAGTGGACCCCATTCCTTGATTCACACTTGCATCCTATACATATGTTTATTATATAACAATAACTTAAATCGACCAAGTGCGACAAATTTTTTTTTATTCTCTCAACATGTCTACATACCATGTACATAAATAGTACTTTTAAATTGTTATTCAATACAAAGCTTAACTTTTCCAATTCACAAGACTCAATAAGTGACACAACAAGGCATGGAAACCCGACTCCTTCTCTTACCGCCTAGAATTAGTAGGGAAAATCTCTTCATTCTAGATTGCTTGAAATTTAGAAACTGGGGAGGGGGTTAGATGTTACAATGTAGTACATAAAACAATAATCATCTTACCAAATAACTGAGCAGTTCAATAAGCCATTAAATAAAAGCTTTCATATTTCTATAGCAATCAACCCATAATACATTAATTTATACTAGCATCCAATAAAATTATATATATTTTCATCACTCAGGCCATATCCACCACACAGACAACACTTACACTCCAGCAATATTCAACACACATGCAAGGTCCGCCACACAGGCTACACAATTGTCACCTACACAATATCTACCACACATGCCATATAATTATCATTAAAGCATTATTTGCCAATAAACCTCTAAACATAACCACAACACTAACATACTATAGTGTTGTCATTACCAAACATTAATCCACACAATTAATCATTAGCAGCAAATAACATCAGCCTTTAAGGCTATCTCCATTAAAAGGATTACATGACATAAACATATTCTATTCACAAACTCTTTATCCACATATTCTTATATTAAAAAACTCAACGTTCTATTGCTATTGACAATAGTATGATTTATTACACCGACGATACTAATTTTGAGCAATAAATCACATCATCAAGCATCTTTAGCATTTTAAGCAAATTCATGCTAATTCGAGCACATGCAAGTAGTAGTACACCTACCTCAGGTCTAACTATTATACAAACCTAATCCCTGGATGAAACTTTGGGCATACTTGATGTCGGGGTCGATGCCTTCATTCCTACCACACATCATAATAACCACAACAAAATAGCCAAAACTAGGCCCGATGAACTTGTTCAAATCCAACAGGTTCAACCCATACCAAATGATGTTCAACTGGTTCAAGTCCAATAGGTTCAACCCAAGTACAACAAGTTCAAGTACTGGATACTGTTGAACCGGTTCAAGTTCAATCGATTCATCGTTCAACCAGTTCAACATACTTTTCAGCCAGTTCAAGCCTAATCAGAACCTTATCCAACCGGTTTAACACATGTTTCAACTAGTTTAACCTTGAACCGAAACATATAATACAGTTCCAACTCTCTCTTCCACCATCAAAACTCAATTCTAACATCACCCAACCAATACCCATACTGCAAGGATACATCTAAAAGCTTGAGAATATATTAATTCAAGGAAAATAACTCACCTTTGATGCACCATTTTTCCCCAAAGTCCACCGCAAGTTTGAAACTCGAAGAACCTAAAGTTTTTTGATCCTTCACCCCACACAACACAAACACTTGGATATACTCATGAATTTGTAAAATGAATTAAAAGAAATCAAATGACACCATTTTGAAACCAAACTCAAACTCAAAGAGGCAAGATTTCTTCTTTCGTCACCATTTTGAAACCAAATGTTGTGCTTGCTCTTTATAGTTGATTAAATTATAGAGAAATTCCCAAGCGTAGGAAGGGGTATCATTTTTATAACTCGGTCAATTAGTGAGGTTGTTTCTTCATGAAAAATGAATGGCTCAAGATGTGATGGTTAAAGAAAAAGAAAACCTTGAATTTTGAGAGTTTGTTTGAGAAATTGATCACTTTCTCAAACTCAATAACTCACTCGAGATTCTGGTCAAACACAATCAAGTGGTAGATATTCGTTTAACACCCAATTAATAAATACAAATATGTATTTGAGATAGTTGAATTGATTAAACTAAATTTACTAAGATTGTAGTGATTACAAGAATTATCCATGCCAATTCTTAGTTGTTGACAAGTAAGCAAGAAGATATATAATTTGATAGTATCTTCAAATTAACTCAAATAACTCGACAATAGACATGCCCTAGTTTTGAGTCAAAATGCAACGCCCCCAAAAGCCAACTTGGATGATATTACTATCTAAAACCATTCACATCATGAGAGCAAGTAATAAAATTCATTAGTAAAGAAAATTTCATTCATCATATATCACATTTATAATATCATCTGAAAAGAATATGCCAGACATGGCCCTTATATCCAAAAGAATATGATGAATTATGACAATTACATCTAACATAATCAAATTTGAACTTTGTAGCGGAATAACAAAAGGTTAGACTTTACATAGTCTTAAAAGGAATTTCCTAGTCTATCACATAGGAGAGTATAGCCCTAAGCATCCACCTTGGGATCCACGTGCCCATCTAGTGGAACTTCCCAATGTACTGGCTCATCGACTCCGAGCTCCTCCTCTTGTACAAAATCTGAAAATATGTTATTTGTAGGGGGTGTGAGCACTAAGCTCTGTAGCAACATCCTCCTAAACTTGAACAAGGTTTAGAAAAAAAATATAAAACAGTTCGGTCTCACTTTTCAAAATAGCATATATAACTTGAAATAAAACACTGACAATTTATTTGATCTCTAGTTAACTCAATAGCAATAATTTAAATGAAAGGAATAAGCATGTCGGAGTGATAGAAATCAAATAATCATTCAATAATGTCATCCCATATTCTCATGTATGTTGGTTGCTTTCCATGAATCTACACCACAATTCTACCTCGTTCACCCACCACAATCACACAATCCCAAGCATTTTAGCATGGGCATATACCGTCTCTCACGACATTGACGAATCCTTCCTAGAAAAGGTATACCATCCCTCAGTCTTGAACTTACGTGAACAATAGTAGTTATTTTCACAAATAACAAACCAGTACAAGTGTTAGGAAACCATCTCACCCCCACTGGGATAGACTAACCTCTAACACTCTATGGCAGTGGTCGAACGAAATTCAAGTCCAACACAACAACTGTACAAGAGATGCAATAACAAATATTTTCTCAAATCACAAGAAAATCTAAAATCCCCAAATTTCATAATTTGTATTACAAGAGAACAATTTAAGAAAATAAGCAAGAGATCATCAACAATCCATTTTTATTGTTCATTACAAAGAACTAAAGTTTTGAAATCAAGAACAAGGGAAAATCAAGAGAAAAATCCATTTCTCTTGGAAACTAGAGTTTTATGACAAGAAAAGAGTTTTCATGGTTATCTAACCTAACTTTGTTTAAAACATGGTATCTTTGCAAAAATAAAAAGAAAGGATGATTTCATAGCATATATATATAAATGAGAGTGAAAACATACATATACATATAAGTCCTAGACTCAATGGTCCAGAATGGAAGGAACCCGTACCTTGAATCAAAGGTTCCAAGTAAAGCCCAAGCTCTAGAGACCTCCTTCCCCCCTTTTCTTGCTTCCCTAATCTTCCCATAGGGTTCTAAGAGAGTTGTGGTGAGAGTGAAGTGAAAGAATTAAAGAAAATGGGAGTAAAGTGGTGCTTTAAAGCCAATAAATCCCAAATTTTACTGTTCATAGGGCCTAAAATTATATTTTTCTCCAAAATTACGGTTTTCCTATTAAATATCTCCAATTTGATCCCTATGACTACCCTAAAGTTTTTAGACGTTCCGGATTCATTTTTAATGTTATTTTAACCTAAAAATATTTATTTTTATCCTAAAAATATTTATTTTTATGATTTATCTTCATACTAAAATAATTTACACCAAAAACACTAAAATTACTATTTTATTCTTTCGAACCGCTCTTAATAAAGGTTTATATCAATTGACCTATCCGAGGTCCAACATACCATCCTTGGTACTCTATTATTGTCCATTTATAACATTTGAAGGAAAGAATACTTAGTCCCAAAGCTTTGGCAACTTAGGCACTAGTAGCCACACCATTTGGTGGAAGTACCTTGGTTATCCTCCTTTTTGACCATGATCCAGTTCGAATCTGAAGAAATTAAAAACATGAAAGTTGTATATCTTGATGTCATATGTATTGTGTCAAAATTGTAGCTCAATTGGATGGTTGGATAAAAAAATATGATAATTCTACGAACACTGGTCTAAAGCAGAAATATTGGTACAGTTTAGCTTTTGGTGTTCATAGTACGGGTACTCAATACTGGTACGCTGCCCAGAATGCCTGATTTTTCATTTTCAATCCATTCCAAACCCTTCCAAAACCAATCCAAACTTATACAACATAAATTTGTTCATCAAATATAGTTTGCACAAGTTCTATTTCAAACGATTTCATATATTTATATGGGTTTTACAATATGAGCATTTCAAAAAAGAAATGATTACTTGTTATATAAAGATAAGAGTGTGGGGAGGAGAGTTACACAAAACCTCCAATTCATGAATGAGACTACATTGGATCAAACCTGTGATAGACTGCTCGTATATGATTGAATTAAAATTGAAAGCAATTAAAGAAAGCATCATTGTAGATGAAAGCAAAAACAAAATAATTGAAGTTGCAAGATTTGAAATTGCACGAAAAATAAATACCTTGTATTCAAATCACAATGAATGTAAATTATTTGTAGAAAGGAAACCAAAAGTAATTGCTTTGCAAGAATTTAATACTTGAATTGAAGCTTGTAAAGTAAACAATGGTGAAAGCTTGAAAGAGAAGAAAAAAAATCTAAAAACCCTAGGAAAGAGAAAAGAAAAGACAGTGAATTGAATGATGGAATTGGAGCTCCATCTCTTGCTAGACTTGGGTATTTATAGGAGGTCTTGTGCTAAAAATCCTCCTTTTTTATCCACCAATCATGGCCATTGAAATATTCAGAAGATTGCCTCCCTTAGGAGTCTCAATTACAAATTTTACAGGAACCTACCTGTAGGAATGATAAAATGACCTATGGGTAGGACTGTTCATTGTAATCTTCCTACTGGCTGCCTTGCTTTACTATTGGTAGAACCCTTCTATGTTTTCAACCTATTGGTAGAACAACTATTTGATTTGCACCTACCGGTAGGACTGAAATCATATGGGTAGGACCTATGAAACACGGATACTTCATTGGGGTCGGTGTATCCATATCGGATAACTTATTGAATATGATACTCGTCGAATACTCGAGGATATGTATCGGATACATCTCCTACGTATCCGATAATAATTAAATATTAGCATACTTCACAGATACTTTTGTATTCAAGCAATGTATATAATTTTTGAGTTGAATTTTTAACATTTTCTTTTGAATTCACATACCATACAATACATTTACAAAAATTCATACTATTTCAAAGGCACATGAGTATTTTTTAAGTATTATCTACCATTACATGTCAAAGGAGCAAAAAATAAATCTATTACATTATAGTTTTAGTAAAAATCACTTCTAAATAAATCGACTTGATAAATGTTATATTTGATTCCTTTAATTAATCACTTCACTTTGTGAATATACTATAGTGATGCAATATATATTTTCTTCAAACTAAAAAGAATTATAAATTTTCTTTATTTTGTTAAAGAACTACCAAAATATATAAGTATTATGTTGATTGAAAATAATAAAAATAATAAAAATATTTTATTATAGTCGTATCTTGACCTTATCCTTATCCTTCTTTTTTAGATTTTTCCGTATTTCCGTATCCGTATTGTATCATACCCGTATCACGTATCCATATCCGTGCTTCATAGGGTAGAACCAACTTCTGGACTTCATTGTATCGGTAGAAGACCTACTAGTAGAAATGGCCTTTTTCTCAATTCTGCTTGCTATGGCTTTGGCTTCACTCTTGGACATAATGGCTCATCCTCCAAGTCTCTATTTCATTGAAACATGTGCAATTCTAGGTTCTTACGTCAATTCAACTGCAAACACACAAATTAAATATAAAATAAAAAACTCATCTAAAACAAAGGATTTAACTGATTTGACTAAGTTGAATGGTTATGAGGCTTATAGTATGCAACATTTTTCTCTCATCACACCCACAACTTAGATTTTACTAGTCCTTTAGCAAAACAAAGTAAACAACTATCAAAACTTCCTAAACATTATACTTTGAATTGCAAAGCATACTTAATCACATAACCATAAACACCAAATTGAAGTGCATATGTTTAAAGAATAAATGGAACATAAATGAAATTAAAAGGATTTCATATATATTTGCTTATGGGTACAAAAGACAAAATTGTAGTGGCCTTCTACCTATGGATCTTTCTACTTAGGCTACTACTACCCAAAACAAAATTCCTAATGTTCTATTAGAACCTATACACTACTAGTCAACTAAAAAGATGAAAAAAAGAAAATAGAAAGGGTAGGTCCATCAGTCACTTCCCTCTTCCTCGTCTGAAACAGAGATAATCACTAGCTTCTCAAAACTCTTACCCGCAGCCAAATCCTTCGCTTTAGAAGGTGTAGCCTTAGCCTAAGTATCCATTGTTTTTGCCATACCTTCCACACCTTTGACTATAGGAAGGTATAAAGGAGCCAAGCTAAAAACCCTACAGTCCACAAGAGTCTTTCTAGAGGGTTTGAATACGAGATCATCTTGGTCATAGAGGATACATCCTCTTCCTCCTTAGAATCCAAATCCACTATCTTCCTCTTACCCTTTTTCTTTGTTGACACTCGCCTCGATGGGGTAACTGCCTCTGGGGCTTTGTTCAGGTGTATTTCTCAGCTTTTCCTTGTTTTTGCCATGATTATAGAAACTATAGCAACAATGAGGACCCAAGCTAGTAGATTAGGCCCACAGATTTCTTAAGAGAAGTGTGTTTGGGACAAAATTTTCTTAGAAGCCATTTTAAAATTAAAGATCAAGAAGATAATCAAAGTGAAATTGAAGAGATTTGAAGGTTTAGAGAGCCTCAATAGGGTTTTCTAGAAGTTAGAGAGAGTTGGGTCTCAAAGGGTTTAGTTAATGGACTGATTTTCTACCGATAGAATCCCTTTTGTTTTTTTTGGACTAAACAGGATCCTATTGGTAGGAAGCAGCTTTTAACCTACCGATAGTTGAGCTCAGAATTTCAAAAGTTTTTCTATTTTTCCCAGAATTTATTAAAGACAAAACTAATTAACTCTAACCTAAAACTCAAAATTTACCCAATTGAAGCCTTAATCACATTCCAATGTGTGCCATAAATGCTCAAGTATATGCAATGCAATTTATGATACAACATAACACATACAATGCTAATGAATTTAAAGCATAATAAACAATCTAATGAAATGAAAAATTAAATGTAAAATTAGAAATACAAAACCATTTTTGTAGGTAACTTGAATGCATTTTGCCTTAAAACCTTAGGTTTCCCCTAGTGGACGAGTGTTGTCTCATGAAGGTTTGTAGCGAAGAGACCTACAAACTTCAATTTTTGTCTATTTGACTTTCAACTTAATGTTTCCTAATTACCATGAAATCAATGATATAACATATTTGCCCAAACTAATTAACACAAGGTTTTCTAAGAACTTCAAGGCTATGCAAGAATACTCACCATCATGTTAGTACTCAAATCCCGTGTATGTGTGTGATATGATCATGCAACTAAAGAGATTCATCAATCCAGATTCATATTCCTATTAGCTATCCAAAGTTAGTTTCAATGCAAAACTCACCAAGGTTTTCGCAATTAGAAAATAAGTTCTCTGATTATCATGTTTGTTCCACTCACTCACACACACACACACACATATATATGTGTGTGTGAGGATCGAATTTATGTAATCAAGATAAATTTTTACTCACATATTTCTCAAATATTGAAGTGCTTAAGTTCAATGAAATGACCTTGGCGTACCTCATGAAGGGAATATTAAAAGACATATAAGTAATATAGTTGGTATATCTCATAGACATTAAGCTTCCATACTCGACCAAACCTTCTAAAATCAAATAGGACTTGTTCCGGTTGTAGTGAGGCATTGGGTTAAGGATTAAGGAACAAAGAATTTAAGGATTCAAAATGGGGTATCCCATAGACAATTTTCATATTCAACATACACTGAACCCTTCTTTTTATATATCATATAGGCTTATATCACTCATTCCTCTTTCACAAGCTTTTGGCTTTTTTATTTTTCAACATTCTTTTCACAATTCCATCTCATTTTTCAGAACTTTTACTTATTTCATTTTCCATGATCTTTCTTTTTCATTCATTCTTGATTGAACATTTCACCTCAACTCCTTGCCCATATCAAATAAACACACATTTAGGGATGACCAAGCTAAGATATATACTTATATGCTTGACTTGGTTGTTAATTGTGATAAAGAAATGAAAACTCATCATGGCTCAATATCGGATACTAGAGATATTGCAATGAAATAATAGGTTTAAGGCTCAAATAGAATTAAAAGACGACCTAGAATCAACTTTCAGAAAGTATGGAAAAATGTTGCTCACTAAGTACTCCTATGCTTTTAACCAAAACTAGAGTAATGAGATTATTGAAAAACAATGAATTTGAAATGAATATCATAAGATAAATGTATTATACACCTCCAACCATGATAAACACAATACTCACAACATTTTTACATGCATTTCTACTATGGATATTGATGGTGTAAATTAGTGTGTATGAGTAGAGGGAATGGATTATGCTTGATAACTTGGGTCTGAGCTACGAGGCTCGTGAGATTTTTGTAAAGATTACTGGGGAATTGGGGAAGTTGTGCACAATAAAAGTATAGTGGTCCACTAGCTTGGGAGCTCGGGTAATCCACTTTTCAATGCAGACTCTTGTTCCTTTCGTTTCTATATTGGGGGAATCAAATTTACAATCAGTCACTTGGGCTGCTGAAAACCTTTCTCCATTATTGGGGATATGATACAGTATTTATAGAGTTGTTCCTCGATCTATGGGATCTCTGCTGAGATCCTTGCCTTTCACCTGTGGATTCCTCCTTGATATTTGAGAATATCTTGGTTGGTTGAAGGTTTTGCGCCTTGAACATGGCTCTTCACCACTTGTAGTGTTCCTGCTAACATCTAGTTGGTCCCTTATCATTTCTGCTATTGCTTTGTTTGGGGAGAGCCCTGGCTCTAGTCCTTTGAGTTCTGCGTGTCTTACCAAACCTCCTTGTCTGATCTCTGCGCGTGAGCTCATTATTTGGAAATTATTCTATGTTTCATCAGATATCATGCTTTTTCGAAACATGAATCTAATATCATAAAGCTCAACAGAAATTGCATGCTCATTGTGAACAAAGTTTGGGTTTCTAATACAAACATCACTATGATATTCAAGCATAGACTATAACTTTGTAGAGTACAACATGCAACCAATTCGGGTATCACATAGCATAACTAAGTCTCACAGCTCTTATGGAACAACAAATATCATTTAAATAGGCATATTTTTTTTTCAAAATTTTTCAATTTTTTCACTAAACTATAAAGAATAAAAAAAGGGAATAGGAGCAATGCCATGATGTAACCCTCACTCCCAAATTTAAAACTACATTTTCCTCAATGCAACAAAGATAATGCAATGAGGAATACAAATAATAAGGAAAAGAGAACACCTGAGTGTAGTTCCGAAACAAAACTAACTACAAAAATAAAAAAAATTATCAGAAAAGAAAATAACAAAACTATATAAAAAGAAAAGAAGAAGATATCTAACTAAATTAATGCACAATAATGGAGTTATTCATTATACAGATGGATGGTCCTAATATTTAGGATCAACAAGCTCCTCTATTGTCTCTTCCATTTACAAACTGTAAAATCCCGGTAGATTTAAACTTTTATGAATAAAGGGTAAAATGGTAAATTGTCACCATGATTCGGGTTGTAAATCTGAAATTTTTTGTAACTCGGATGACAAAACGGACCTCACCGTTGGATTCGTCCCGCGAAATCGAGTTACCACGTCAATTTTCGTCGAATTCTGAGATAGTCAAATTTTTCACGTTTTACGGAGCGATCGGGCTTCGGGTGACCCTGTACACGAATTTTTTTATAAAATTTTAAATTTTGGGCAATAAAATAAGATAAATTGAAATAAAAATATTTTAGATTTAAACCGGGGCGAGATTTAATTGTTCGGGACAAAAACGGACCCGAAATTAAAAATGGACATGTGGCCAATTGTGGGCCAAGTGTTCTAAAGTATAAATAGGGGGAAAAATCAGATTTTCCCCCCATTGTTCAGCATCCTCTTCAGCCGATAGAAAAGAGAGGGAAAGGAGAGGGAAAGCTTCAACTTCTCTCTATGATCTACATAATTCTAGTGCTCAAATCCGCTTGGACCAAGAACAAAGATCGTTCTCCTCGTCAAGGGCTACGTCTACGTACCAAAAGGAAGTGATTTCACCGAATAATCAAAGGAAGAATTTTTGGAGATCAAAGCTTTTGGGTTGGTTTTGGTGTTTTAGGGGTTTTCAACACTCCTAAGAGGTAGGGGTTATTCCTACTTTGGATTATTCTTACCTTAGGTGTTGCTAGACTAAGGGTGAAAATTATGTATATGCATATGTATTGTTATACATATATGTCTATGGGTATGAAAGTGAAAAAAAATTAGCATAGGAATAGCTTAGGCTAGCTTCTAGCTTGAATTTGGTATATGGAGGTTCCATGTGATTATTTTGTAACTTGGTGAAAACTTAAGGCATGCTATGTGTTTTATAAACTATGCCTTGGAATGTGTTATGTGAATACATGACTTGAATGACTATAAGATGTTTGATAAAATGCCCTAGTGAAATTGAGTGTGTTACTTGCATGATGCTATGTTATAACATGCTTGGGTGATTGTGAAATCATATGCTTAGGATATGGTTTTTGGATGAAGAGTGTTATTGACATATGCATGAAATGATATATTGAGCATAATGAGATATGGTAGTTATATACTTATGATACAATTGCATTGATGTATGAAAATGTTTATATGTTTGTCATAAGCATATTGAGCATTATTTTGTGTGCAATGGAACATCACATTGCATTTGCACGGAAGTGTCTCATTACATGAGTGAGTGCATGTTTGACGTCAATACCACACTTGGTGATTGACGGAAGGCTTGGGAGAGTTGGGTCGAGGACTTAGCTAAGCCGCTTGGTTGCATGATGAATTGGGTTGGGGTAGTAAGAAGAGGCATGACGACCTCTCGGGTGCAAGACCCGGTGATTGGACTACGCACTCCCTTGGCTCGGCCCATAAAGTGTGTGGGTGTATTCGGAACCCTCGGTCGAAGTCCGTAAATTTCGTGTGGGTTGGAGGCCCTTGGTGTAAGTCCATGAACATCCACCCCTATACAAGACCCTAGAGTGATTAACGCCATTGTGTGTAACATAAATGGTGGTTTCGACTAAATTGACACTTGCATGTGTTGGGGAGCCGGAGAGAGCTCGGAATAAAGTTGCATGGGTGAGTGTCACTTCATTCCATGGCATAGCATTGTTGCATTCCATCATAGGATGCATAAGTGTGAGAAATGCTTGGTTGTATGTTTGTGTGATGATTACATGAGCATGTGCATCTAGGGAAAGAGTAACCTCTATAGGTTTATCTCTATTGGGCGTTGTGCTCACCCTATACGGGAAACAATTTCAGGTACGGGACACGTTCCGGTGGATGGCTCTCATTCGGGGGCTCTTGGTTGAAGAAAAGCCGGGTTGTGGCTTTTCAATTTAGTTTTTGTAAAACTTTTGATTAATTTCCATTTTGGCATGTAAAAGTATGGAAATAGTTGTATTAGAACTTGTATTGACTATATTTGGTATCAAATAGATGTTGTATAAGTTTTGGATAACCTTGGATTGATTTGGGGTTGAAATCATACACAGAAATTTCAGACACTGCTTAGTGTTTGAGCCATAACTTTTTATTGTGACGTCCAAATGATCTGAAATTTTTACAGTAGGTAGTAGACACCTAGGGCTACAAAAGTGTTTTTATGAAATTTTCTCAATTCCACTTCTAAACAGGTCAAAACCGCACTGGAAGTTGCAGCAGAACAGAAACTGCATTTTCTGTTCGAACGTAAAGTGACGTTCGAATGGTGCGAGTTTTGAACAGCAAAACCAGCAGAGAACCAAATGTACTGGGAGCTACCTATTTTTCAAAACCAAGGGACGTTCGAATGTGAATAGTGCTGTTCGAACGGTGACTCTAAAACCGAAATTTTTCAAACTATGCACTAAGCTTCCAGGCTTGGATTTCTTTGATTTAAAGAACACCAATGGACTTGGATTTCTCTAGTTCCAAGGATACAAATGGACACTAATTGAGGTATATTGAGGCTTATTAGACCTTGGTGGATTTAAATGATAACTATTACATATATGCACTAATGTTAAAGTAACCTTGCATGTTTTGCTATAAATATGGATAATTGGACCCGGTGTGGTCAATGTTTACTTATAAATGGACCCGGTGCGGTCATTGTTTATATTGGGCCTCAGATGGGTCATGTGAGTTATGTTGCACAGGTTGGGTATTGGGTAGAGTTCCCTGTACAAAGGAGACTCTGCCCAAATTTTGTTAAGTTATGGACCTCGGTAAATGGGACATAACGGTGTGATATCGAGTCACTCGGTATTTACGGGTATTCCGCGGGTTGATGGGTAATCAACGGACCCCCGGATTTTGGGGTGTCACAGTTTGGTATCAGAGCCTAGGTATGCGAATTACCTAGGGCTTGGTTGGGCATGGGTCTAGACCATTACATTCCATATGCATTTCATGTTAAGTTCTCTACTTACTATATGCTATGTGCTACTTGTTATGTGAATTATATGCATGGTAGAATGTATATGGAAAGGAGAAACACTAGGGTTAGAAAACTCAAGATTATGTTTTAATGTGTAAATGTTTACTAGTAGGTGGCACACGCACTACTAGTAAAACAAGGAGGAAAAAAAAATCGTCAAGTTTAAATACTTGATGCCTAACTTGGGATATTAAGTAACTGATCTATTGCTATCTTATGTGTGTGTAGATGGAAAATAGAGGAAGAGGAAGAGGACGTGGCCGAGGCCGAGGCGGTGGCCGAAACAACAACCAACCACTTCCGGCCTTTGATCACCAAGCCTTTGTAGAGGCTATTGGTGAGGCAGCGGCGACGATTGCACAGGCTAGTGCTACAGCCGCTACCATTGCACAGACTGGTGCAAATATGGGACACGGAGGCTCGAGTAACCTCCAGAGGTTCAAAGCCCATAATCCTCCGGTCTTTTTGGGAGGGGCGGATCCAATGGTAGCCGATCGTTGGATTCGACAAGTGGAGAAGATCTTGAGTGCTATGGAGATCACTTCCGATGCCACCAAGATAACTTTGGCAACTTTTCAGCTGGAGGGAGAGTCCCAGCTATGGTGGGATTGGGTCAAGACCTCAAAGAACTTGGAGATAATGACTTGGGTAGAGTTCAAGGAACTCTTTATGGGAAAGTATTTCCCGGCGACCGCTCGACACGCTAAGGCCAAGGAGTTCCTAGAATTGAAGCAGGGGACTATGAGTGTGCTAGAATACGTGGCCAAATTCACTGAGTTGGCCCGTTTTGCTGATGATTATGTGGCCTCAGACAGGGCCAAAGTACAGAAGTTTGAGGATGGACTGAAGTTGTCTATTCGAGGCAAGATTGTGGGACTTCTCCTGCAAGACCTTGATTTGATGGTCAAGACTGCAATGACTATCGAGAGAGAGGTGGAGGACGCGCGCAACATCCGGGAAGCGGGTGTTAAGGACAAAAGGAAGGAGGGTCAATCATCTTCTTCAGGTGCAGGAAAGAGGCAAAGGACTTCTATTCCACAAGGGTCTCAGGGGCAGAGCCGCGGCTATCAAGGCCAAGGCCAGGGCCGATTCTCTCAAGGTGGGGGAAACTTCAGGACCACCTTCCAGACGGGTCAGAAGACTTGCTATTTTTGTCACCAGCCGGGTCACATCAGAAAGGAGTGTCCTCAACGGCAGGGATCCCAGAGCTATGGGACATCCCAATCCCAGCCTTCTGTGGGCCAGTCGCAGATACAGAGTGTTCCTCCTTACCCCACTATGGGTCAAAGGAGTCAGTACCAATCTCAGGGTGCTGCACAAGTGCCTACTACTTCACGAGCAGGGACTTCACAAACAGGCCAGATAGGCCAGGGCATGGGTCGAGGTCGAGGCTCACAAGCCGGGACATCGGGAACCCAAGGGCGTGTTTATGCCATGGTGCCACAGACTGAGTCGACAGATCCGTCGGTAATACAGGGTACATTTCTACTCTCTCGCTTATGGGCAAGGGTATTATTTGACTCTGGTGCATCTCATTCTTTTATTGCTGCATCTTGTGTGAAAGATTTGGGCTTAGAGGTTGAGACCTTAGAGGAACCGGTACATGTGAGTTCTCCCCTAGGAGCTAGGGTGAGAGTTGATCAGATATGTCGGGACTGTGAATTAGAGATCTCGGGGATTCTACTCACTGTAGACCTTAGGGTCATGGACATGTCGGAGTTTGATGTGATCCTCGGGATGGATTGGTTGGCAGCACATCGGGTTGTCATTGATTGTGATAGGAAGAGGGTCACGGCGTATACGCCTGATGGTATTTGTTTCAAGTTCCAAGGGGAAAAGCACGATGCTTTACCCCAAGCCGTGTATGACTCACGATGGCACGGACAGTTGATGGGATGGCTTGCGAGCCTTACTTTGGAGGATGAGGTGAGACAGGAGTTGGGTCTACCTCGGGTGGTATGTGAGTACGAGGATGTATTTCCGGATGAACTACCGGGATTACCTCCCCATCGGGATATGGACTTCAGTATCGAATTACATTCGGGTACATCGCCTATCTCCATGACTCCGCATAGGATGGCGCCTGCCGAGTTGCAAGAACTCAAGGTCCAATTGCAGGAATTGTTGGACAAGGGGTTCATTAGACCGAGTACCTCACCTTGGGGCGCTCCGGTGTTATTTGCAAAGAAGAAGGACAAGACCCTTCGATTGTGTGTAGATTATCGGCAGTTAAATCGGGTTACTATCAAGAATAGGTACCCTTTGCCGAGAATTGATGACTTGTTTGATCAGCTGAGAGGGGCAAGGGTATACTCCAAGATAGATCTTCGCACCGGTTACCATCAGTTGAGGGTTAGGGAGGCAGATATCCCTAAGACGGCGTTCAGAACGCGATATGGGCATTTCGAGTTCACAGTGATGCCATTCGGATTGACGAATGCCCCGGCGGCATTTATGGATCTCATGCATAGGGTTTTTCAACCCTATTTGGATCAGTTTGTTGTGGTTTTTGTGGACGACATCCTGATCTACTCCAAGTCTGAGGAGGAGCATGAGGGTCACTTGAGGATTGTTCTCCAGACCTTGAGAGACCATCAGTTGTACGCTAAATTCAGCAAGTGTGAATTTTGGCTTACGGAGGTGAAATTTTTGGGACACGTGGTGTCGGCTTCGGGTGTATCTGTGGACCCGGAGAAGGTTGAGGCAGTTATGAATTGGGAGAGGCCGAAGTCAGTCTTCGAGATACGCAGTTTCTTGGGATTGGCAGGGTACTATCGGAGGTTCATTGAGGACTTCTCTCGACTAGCTGCTCCTATGACCAAGTTGACCCGAAAAGAGGTCAAGTTTGAGTGGAATGACGCTTGTGAGAAGGCATTCCAAGAGTTGAAGAGGAGGCTTACATCAGCTCCTATTCTGATAGTTCCGGAAAGGGGACAGAAGTATACGGTATACTGTGATGCCTCCAAGGACGGACTTGGATGCGTCTTGATGCAGTCCGGGAGAGTGGTAGCTTATGGTTCTCGGCAGTTAAAGAACCACGAGCAGAGTTACCCCACACATGATATGGAGTTGGCAGCCATTGTCTTTGCCTTGAAGGCTTGGCGCCATTATCTATACGGTGAGCAGTTCGAGGTATTTTCAGATCACAAAAGTTTGAAGTACATCTTTACACAGCGGGACCTCAACATGAGGCAACGCAGGTGGATGGAGTTTCTGGAGGATTATGACTTCACCTTGCATTACCATCCCGGTAAGGCAAATGTGGTGGCTGATGCACTCAGTCGGAAACCACGGGGAATCCTGGCTAGAGTGGCTTCCCGAGAGTGGCAGATGCTCGAGACTGTGGGACAGTTCGGGCTATGTTATATGGGTCAGGCTCAGGGTATTTTGGGGAGTTTGATAGCTACGCCTTCCCTACTGAGCAGGGTTATTGAGTCCCAGAGTCAGGACACAGAGCTATTGTCTATCCGGGACCGTGTACAGGCAGGTACAGGTGACGAGGGCTGGGCCATTCACTCGGATGGTAGTCTTCGGTATCGAGGAAGGGTTGCGGTTCCTCAGTTGGCGGATCTGAAAGAGGAGATCCTTAGGGAGTTTCATTGCTCCCGTTTTGCGGTTCATCCAGGGGGCACAAAGATGTATCATGATCTTCGTCGCCAGTATTATTGGAATGGGATGAAGCGGCAAGTTGGTAATTTTGTTAGTAGATGTCTCACGTGTCAGCAAGTGAAGGCTGAACACCAGAGACCAGCAGGGTTACTCCAGCCATTGGAGGTAGCTGAGTGGAAGTGGGAACATGTTACGATGGATTTTGTGACTCACTTGCCACGGACATCACGGGGACATGACGCGGTATGGGTGATAGTGGACCGGCTTACTAAGTCGGCACACCTTTTGGCCGTACGGATGACCTTCACACTGGAGGAATTTTGTAGGTTATATATACGGGAGATTGTCCGGTTGCATGGGGTACCCGTATCTATAGTATCGGATCGGGATCCCAGGTTTACGGCTCATTTTTGGGAGAGTTTTCAACGAGCCATGGGGACACAACTGATGATGAGCACTGCTTTTCATCCCCAGACGGACGGTCAGTCTGAGAGAACCATTCAGACATTAGAAGACATGTTACGGGCATGTGTCCTAGATCTTAAGGGTAGCTGGGAAGATCATTTACCCTTGGTAGAGTTCGCCTATAACAATAGTTATCAGGCGAGTATACAGATGGCACCCTATGAGGCACTATATGGGAGGCCATGTCGATCTCCGATTTGTTGGACAGAAGTTGGAGAGAGACTTGTTACGGGTCCGGACTTGGTTAGAGACACCTCAGAGAAGGTGGGCTTGATACGGAAGCGTCTTCTCACGGCTCAGAGCCGGCAAAAGAGCTACGCTGACAGACGGCGACGACCTCTAGAGTTTGAGGTGGGAGATCATGTCTTCTTGAAGGTGATGCCTACGAGAGGAGTGGTCAGGTTCGGCAAGCGGGGAAAGCTGTCGCCAAGGTACATTGGGCCCTTCGAAGTACTCGAGAGGGTGGGTGCAGTTGCTTATCGGTTGGCGTTACCGCCAAATCTATCGGGTGTTCACGCGGTATTCCATGTCTCTATGCTCCGGAAGTATATCCCAGATCCGACTCATGTGGTAGATTGGGGCGAGCTTGTTGTTGATGTGGATGGGACCTTTGAGGAGGGACCGGTGCGCATCATGGATAGCAGGGAGCAGGTTTTGCGGGGCAAGACTGTAAGGCTAGTAAAGGTGCTGTGGCAGCACCGAGGAGTGGAGGAGGCGACATGGGAGCGTGAGGACACCATCCGTACCAATTACCCATTTTTGTTCGAGGATGGAGGTACATGTTTAAAATTTTAAGTATGAGGTTACTTATTGCATATGCATGTGTCTAAGTGTGCATGTGTGTGAGAATTTCGGGGACGAAATTCTTCTAAGGGGGGGAGAATGTAAAATCCCGGTAGATTTAAACTTTTATGAATAAAGGGTAAAATGGTAAATTGTCACCATGATTCGGGTTGTAAATCTGAAATTTTTTGTAACTCGGATGACAAAACGGACCTCACCGTTGGATTCGTCTCGCGAAATCGAGTTACCACGTCAATTTTCGTCGAATTCTGAGATAGTCAAATTTTTCACGTTTTACGGAGCGATCGGGCTTCGGGTGACCCTGTACACGAATTTTTTTATAAAATTTTAAATTTTGGGCAATAAAATAAGATAAATTGAAATAAAAATATTTTAGATTTAAACCGGGGCGAGATTTAATTGTTCGGGACAAAAACGGACCCGGAATTAAAAATGGACATGTGGCCAATTGTGGGCCAAGTGTTCTAAAGTATAAATAGGGGGAAAAATCAGATTTTTCCCCCATTGTTCAGCATCCTCTTCAGCCGATAGAAAAGAGAGGGAAAGGAGAGGGAAAGCTTCAACTTCTCTCTATGATCTACATAATTCTAGTGCTCAAATCCGCTTGGACCAAGAACAAAGATCGTTCTCCTCGTCAAGGGCTACGTCTACGTACCAAAAGGAAGTGATTTCACCGAATAATCAAAGGAAGAATTTTTGGAGATCAAAGCTTTTGGGTTGGTTTTGGTGTTTTAGGGGTTTTCTACACTCCTAAGAGGTAGGGGTTATTCCTACTTTGGATTATTCTTACCTTAGGTGTTGCTAGACTAAGGGTGAAAATTATGTATATGCATATGTATTGTTATACATATATGTCTATGGGTATGAAAGTGAAAAAAAATTAGCATAGGAATAGCTTAGGCTAGCTTCTAGCTTGAATTTGGTATATGGAGGTTCCATGTGATTATTTTGTAACTTGGTGAAAACTTAAGGCATGCTATGTGTTTTATAAACTATGCCTTGGAATGTGTTATGTGAATACATGACTTGAATGACTATAAGATGTTTGATAAAATGCCCTAGTGAAATTGAGTGTGTTACTTGCATGATGCTATGTTATAACATGCTTGGGTGATTGTGAAATCATATGCTTAGGATATGGTTTTTGGATGAAGAGTGTTATTGACATATGCATGAAATGATATATTGAGCATAATGAGATATGGTAGTTATATACTTATGATACAATTGCATTGATGTATGAAAATGTTTATATGTTTGTCATAAGCATATTGAGCATTATTTTGTGTGCAATGGAACATCACATTGCATTTGCACGGAAGTGTCTCATTACATGAGTGAGTGCATGTTTGACGTCAATACCACACTTGGTGATTGACGGAAGGCTTGGGAGAGTTGGGTCGAGGACTTAGCTAAGCCGCTTGGTTGCATGATGAATTGGGTTGGGGTAGCAAGAAGAGGCATGACGACCTCTCGGGTGCAAGACCCGGTGATTGGGCTACGCACTCCCTTGGCTCGGCCCATAAAGTGTGTGGGTGTATTCGGAACCCTCGGTCGAAGTCCGTAAATTTCGTGTGGGTTGGAGGCCCTTGGTGTAAGTCCATGAACATCCACCCCTATACAAGACCCTAGAGTGATTAACGCCATTGTGTGTAACATAAATGGTGGTTTCGACTAAATTGACACTTGCATGTGTTGGGGAGCCGGAGAGAGCTCGGAATAAAGTTGCATGGGTGAGTGTCACTTCATTCCATGGCATAGCATTGTTGCATTCCATCATAGGATGCATAAGTGTGAGAAATGCTTGGTTGTATGTTTGTGTGATGATTACATGAGCATGTGCATCTAGGGGAAGAGTAACCTCTATAGGTTTATCTCTATTGGGCGTTGTGCTCACCCTATACGGGAAACAATTTCAGGTACGGGACACGTTCCGGTGGATGGCTCTCATTCGGGGGCTCTTGGTTGAAGAAAAGCCGGGTTGTGGCTTTTGAATTTAGTTTTTGTAAAACTTTTGGTTAATTTCCATTTTGGCATGTAAAAGTATGGAAATAGTTGTATTAGAACTTGTATTGACTATATTTGGTATCAAATAGATGTTGTATAAGTTTTGGATAACCTTGGATTGATTTGGGGGTTGAAATCATACACAGAAATTTCAGACACTGCTTAGTGTTTGAGCCATAACTTTTTATTGTGACGTCCAAATGATCTGAAATTTTTACAGTAGGTAGTAGACACCTAGGGCTACAAAAGTGTTTTTATGAATTTTCTCAATTCCACTTCTAAACAGGTCAAAACCGCACTGGAAGTTGCAGCAGAACAGAAACTGCATTTTCTGTTCGAACGTAAAGTGACGTTCGAATGGTGCGAGTTTTGAACAGCAAAACCAGCAGAGAACCAAATGTACTGGGAGCTACCTATTTTTCAAAACCAAGGGACGTTCGAATGTGAATAGTGCTGTTCGAACGGTGACTCTAAAACCGAAATTTTTCAAACTATGCACTAAGCTTCCAGGCTTGGATTTCTTTGATTTAAAGAACACCAATGGACTTGGATTTCTCTAGTTCCAAGGATACAAATGGACACTAATTGAGGTATATTGAGGCTTATTAGACCTTGGTGGATTTAAATGATAACTATTACATATATGCACTAATGTTAAAGTAACCTTGCATGTTTTGCTATAAATATGGATAATTGGACCCGGTGTGGTCAATGTTTACTTATAAATGGACCCGGTGCGGTCATTGTTTATATTGGGCCTCAGATGGGTCATGTGAGTTATGTTGCACAGGTTGGGTATTGGGTAGAGTTCCCTGTACAAAGGAGACTCTGCCCAAATTTTGTTAAGTTATGGACCTCGGTAAATGGGACATAACGGTGTGATATCGAGTCACTCGGTATTTACGGGTATTCCGCGGGTTGATGGGTAATCAACGGACCCCCGGATTTTGGGGTGTCACATAAACCCTCTAGAATTGGTTTTAGTCGTTGCCATTGACTTTAATGCTGAGCTCTCCCGCATTCTTTGGGTTTTCAACCTCTACTGCACCATGAGGGTAAGACAATACGGACAATGAAAGCCTGAACCAATAGGAATGAGTTTCTTAGGAAAAGAGGTGAAGTCGAGAGTTGTATAAGAATACCTTTTGTCCAGGTCCAATATTCTTTCTCAAAATCGACTGATCAGAAAAGCCTTGGTCCTTTGCTTATAAATACAGGTACTCTCATATGCGTCTCTATGAATTCCTCTAACTCATTCAATTCCATTTTTCTCTAACTACCAACTAGATCCAAATTGAAAATTAAGGATTTTGATTGTCCACCACATACCGAAAGTGAGATAGATTGTGGTAACTCTGAAATTATTATCTTTTAATCCATAATTACATAAGAGTAATTAAACTGCCAACGGTTTCCAAACTTTAATAAAAGATGAAAACAAAACATTCATATTGTACAAGTTACAACGTGATTGGGCACCACACCCTTAAATATCCTTAACAAAAAAAAAAAACTATGGACAATTATGTTACATGACATATTGTACATTCCAACGACAACCTCCCTATGTCAAGCTAGATTTGCAGTGGACCACTTTTACTTCCCATGTTCCTGAAAACAAACAACTATGGAGGGATGAGCAAAATCACACGCTTAGTGTGTATGTTTGAAAATACAGAAAGAAAATAGATAAGCATAGCACAGTAATACAAAATCCACACAATAGGATTTAATATCACTATTTGATCAACCAACAATAAATAATGCTACCCGTTTTTGCCCGGGTGTAACTGTAATCACAACGCTGCTATTTTGCCTAGTAATCTTAACAAATCTATTGCTACCATCTATGCTCAGTAGTCTTAGCTAATATAATGCCACTGTAATTACCTAGTAGTCTCAGCAATTGTGATCACAAAAACATTACAAACCTTCAATTCATATATAAAACTATAACTAAACACCATCACACAACACAAAGTTCATCAACCCACAATTTAGCTATAATCAACCAAATATAGCTAATAATAAGTCATAAACATTTTCAATCAATGTGGATCAATACACCCATCTTTGTTCAATTCCAACCCGCACTTAGTCCCTTTGTATAGTTTTAGCTAATTCCAACTTTGACTCGTTGTCTCGTACCTAACATACATAGTCACAAATTACATAAAATATCATTTACAACAAATGATATTATCCCACACATGACAAGTGATTAATTGAGCTTAGCTCGATACTTTCCCAACATCCCCTTCCTTTTATTTTATGTACCCACCCTTAGATTTGATGACATGTTTGTAGGTAAATAAGATCAACTACAATTATTCGAACCATAAAAGTGTTTTACCAAAGGTTTGGGCTTGAATTGATAATGAATTACAGTAATTATGGAAAAACGGTGAAAATTTTTCCATGTATCTATCGATAAAAATCTCTTCAGAATGTTATTCTACCAGTAGAACACCTCATAGAAGGTCGTTCTATCGATAGAACATTACCTCCTACC
>CAUOFW020005713.1:431304-452089 GCA_963454935.2 Ilex paraguariensis | reverse complement strand
AAAGATTCAAAACGTTGACGAAGTTTTGCTTGCACACATTAATTTGGGTAGACTTTGGGAAGAATTCGTATCGAGCGAATTCTTCCCACTCTGGTTCTGGTAGCCCAACAAGAACTTGAAGTCTAGACATCATAAAAAGAGTAAATCACTGGCCTGCTCGAAGGCTTGGCAGTAAAAAATTAAGACCCCTTCCAAAAACCACAAAAAAATCTCTGCAACCATTTTCCTCAAGTCACAGCCTTTTAAACCAATCTAAATCTAGAACATATGTACCTCGAAAACCAACCCTCGATCCTCCGCCATCAAGAAGAAAAATTATCACTGAAGCCCTGCCCTTCCTCAAGATTCATATTACCATATCACCCAAGCCCCCTTTCATATGATTAGCAACACCATATGAACCTTAGAGGATGATTCCACTACAAGATGCAACGTTGGCAGCCATTGTAGTTGTGGCACTTTTAGTTTATGAAAATCCTCCATACTACCTGCTTTCTCAAGGGCAGACTGCAACACGAAGAACAATGGATTGACATGAATTTTGGGCCTCTCTTGCCCTTTATACTAAAGATAGAAACAACCCAGGAGCATCAAATGTGAAAGCATTCTATACCTGGAAGTTATCTCATTCTCATGTCTTTCCGGGATGACCTTATAAAGGCTTAAACTGGGTTGCAGCGGTATTGAGGCTAATTTAGGAGGGAGAAAACTAATAAATGCAACTTTAAAACACAGTTGATTTGCTAAAAAAATTTATCTGGAGAACAATAGAGCATGATGCATTAGCTGATATAAAACTGGAACAGAACAACACAAAATCATCAAAGAATTTATTTTTTAACAAGAGGGTCACTACCTAGTGTCTGTCCTGTCATACGGGGTGCCCTACACCTGCTTTCCACTTCCATTTACGCCAGGTGCCCACTAGAAGACTCATAAATGTGTTCTCACACTTGAATTCCTAAGCTTTTCCACTTCATAGCCCATCAATCTTAAAGAATAGATGATACCGAATTGTTAAGACAATTATTACAACCGCATTCCATGCCTCATGTAGAGGCTTATTTTAGAATAAAATAACTCCCCTATAGTAAGCAAACAACATATTTTCACGAGTGTATCTCATCTAAACTATTAGCAGCTTTTTTGTACTGCATACTTTGCAACATTCTAACCACAAAACATTAGCCATTACTGGAAGCCTCACTCAGCTCAGAGGCTAGTCATTCTAATCCCCTGTTGCAAGTAATCTAAGACAAACTACTAACGAAAAACCTCAAAGTAATTGTGCAATCCAAAGCATGCAACATAGCAAAAGGATAGGAAATAAAATTCTATTCCATTGTATGTAACATGACAAATGCAAACAGAAAAAATTCAGAATGTAACTAGAGAACACAATGTGAAACTAATACCCCACATGCAGCACACGTTACCTGCAAGTGCTTCTACAATTGACAATCCAGAACTTCATTTTCCACAGTTCCACCAAGGCATCCTACAGGATCTCTATTCCTATTCAAATCGAACATCTACAAGCATATATGTCACCTTGAGCTGAACAATGGATGAGGTAAAATTGGCCAGCTTTTGACATTCTTCATGTGTTTTGGCCTCTAAAACCACCCCATGAATGACTAACTTCTTCAGGTTTGAACTTTGAACGTCTATTAAGCAGACCTGCCACCCACTGTATAAAGAGATCATTAACTACAGTCCACCCAAGCTCCGATACAAGCACATTTTCCAAAGGAGACAATCCTTCCAAACCAGAGTGTAGCACTCCATCTCTTAAGTCAATCTCTAAAATCATAACTCAATGCAAGATGGCTTACCTGTGGGAAACAACAAGAAATGATCTCTACATCGACAATGTCATCATCATCATCAAAGAGCACATCCCAAACCTTAAGTCTTCTCAATTTGGACGATTTGGAAATCATCTGATAGAACTTGGACCGAATGATCGTGGAATTGCTAACATCTATGATTTTGAGATTATAAATGCTCACCAATATCAATGTGTATAACACTAACATCATCAGTCTTGCAATGCTTCAATATTCCCTTTCCAATGAGTTCAAAAAGCTCAAGGGCACAATCTTTCCAAGTGCAATATNTTATAAATGCTCACCAATATCAATGTGTATAACACTAACATCATCAGTCTTGCAATGCTTCAATGTTCCCTTTCCAATGAGTTCAAAAAGCTCAAGGGCACAATCTTTCCAAGTGCAATATCTCAATGCAACCCAACTTATCCAGGCTTACCGCATCAACATATATTCTCTATAATGTTAGGATGTTCAGTTCAACAGTTACCTGTGCATCTGACATTGCAATCTCTGGATTCCAAAGGGCCAACACCTCAATCTTTGGGCAGGCTGCAAGCAACAAATTCAGATCCAATGCTGAAATACTAATGTAACTCAAAGATACGTATATATGGCAAGGGAATCTCTGGTAATTGGGAATCTCCAAGATGGGATAGTGTGTTCCCAATCACCTCAACAGGTAGGTACTCCATGACGAATAGAAACATACACTCTCAAATCCACAAATTGGATTCAAAAACTTATAAATTGACATCACCAGATTCCAATAACTTCATTCCATATATTTTCACGTATCAAAATCAAAGCCAATACACAAGTCGCTCCTGCATCATTGCATCAACAGAAGTTAGAACAACATAATCAAAAAAAGTAGTCAGTCACCACAAAGAAGAGCCAAGTAGTCCACTGTCAGAGAGATATCCATCAAATGAACAACCTTCAAGGGAAGCTTGAGAATTGATATCTGGGTTTCGAGCAAGAAATTCAAAAGTTGGAGAATTGCTGAATAAAACCCACCAAAACCCCAATTTCGTATTGGTAAACATAGAACACTAACGAATTGTACTCAATATCCTGACAAACTAAAACAAATCAACAACCCCAATTCCAAATCAACAACACGAATGTGAGATTCAAGTATACCCAATGATAAATCAATACCCAAAAAAAAACTTTTAAAACTGTTTTGTAGGTGCGTACCTACTAACCTTTGTACCACCAATGAATGTCAAGTTCTCTTCTATATGTAAAACCTACATGTCCCACATTGCCTTCTGCCTCTTTAAGAATGGTCAGTTAAAACTATTTGTATTGTACTAGAATCCCTCTTAAAAATAAAAACAACTTATTTGAGATTTATTTGCATGACAAATGACTCCAATTAAAACACACCTCGAGCTCTTAGTAACTCGACAAACTATTAACATTAAGTACTAGAACTTGACTCAACAAAAGTTCAATCAATACTATACCGTTAGATTAATGAACTAGTTGAAGGGTCATTTCAATTTTAACTCGAGTTTAATCAATCAAACACATATTTTTAAGGGCTCAATGAACTAGTTGAAGGATCATTTCAATTTTAACTTGAGTTTAATCAATCAAACACATATTTTTAAGGGCTCACATATCCACTTCCTCTCCATTCTCTTAGCACATTTTGTCCAACCCATAGTGGGCATTCTTATTATAGAACTAACAATGATCTTGTATCTGAATATTAAAAATTAAACATTAATTATACAATTTTTATATTTTAAATAATAATTTATTTTCATTATTTTTCTTTAATTGCACAATTCGAAATTAAAGTAGATTCCTTTTGGTACTCGGACCTCGGTATAGTAATTTAAACGGATTGGGTGAGAGTCTAATTGCTTAAAAGCTTGGGTGTTTAACACCTTCAATTCTCTCTCTCTCTCTCTCTCTGTCGAGCACCTATGGATCAAACGACTCGAATCAATCACTTTCTTCTGCTCGTTGTAACATATCTGGCCATCTTGCTCCCCTCTGTCAGTGCTTCACCGTCTGATCATCGGTACAATGTGGGCGACGACGTTCCCTTATTCGTTAACAAGGTGGGCTCCTTAAACAATCCCAGGTACTTCCCTTCTGATCCACCAACGGATGATTTTATCATCCCTAATAACTGTGAGCATGGTTAATTTTATAACTATTTACCAGACTACTTGTTAAACCTGAAAGAATTGCTTATGAGAATTTGTATGGTTGTCGATGGCATATTAAGCTGGAAAGTAGCTTTGAACTTAAAATGTTAAGTGCAATGCTAGTTATGCTTTATGCTGCATAATACCAAATTATGTTCCTAGAATGAGTATTGCTGAAGTACCTGTTGCAATGTGTATTGACCCTGTGTCCAAATATGTCAAAGGGGACGGAGGTCGTCTCCAATAATAAATTTCCCCCAAAACTTTCAGATCCGAGCACTCCGTAGGCATTGGTGGGGAACCCACTTCAATATTATTATGGGCTCCACCTAGATTCGTTGTGAGTCTTGTGGTGGTGTGAATGGAGCGAATCTGAGGAATGTAGAACTGGAAAAGGGTCAACTCGGGCCCAAGTTTTGGTATGTATCTAATCTAGGCCATTGGTAATAGTAACATCACTCTACGTGAGAGTAGCCTCAATGGATAATTATCCTTTTTCTTTTTTACTTGTTGGAATGGGTGAATCATGACACGGGAGTGTAGACGTACTGCACCGAGCTAGAGGTTGCAATATATGAGGTAAGAGTAGGGAAATGTTTTTAAGATGGTTTTGTTTGATGCATCAAATGAGGAGGAGAATTTGATTCAAGTGGGGTGTTACAGACAAAACAGGGGGCCAAACTTAATATTGGTTGAGGAGGTGGGAATAGAGGGAGCATTTGGTCATCCCCAGGAGTTGAGGAAACAATATGGTTTAATCTGAAAAATGTATATGTTCCCGGCTTTGAGTGGTTAGATGTCAAGGATTGCCAACTTGAATTGGATTTAAGCTATGCTGTTGAATCTTGCAAGTTTTGTTGTCTTACAAAAGAAAAAAAATATATTTTATAGCATTAGTGAAAATGCGCGTCATTCTTCAGTCTAATCGTGATCCTGAAATCTGAAATGGCGTTGAATGATGCATACACTTCAAGGATAAATGTGATATTCCTCATTTTTCAGTTTTTTCTTTGACAAATAAAAGGTTAACATTGACAAACTTTAAACATTTTTGAAAATGTAATAACTAGGATTGGATTTTAAGATAACAGTATCCAAAGTTTCACCTTGAATAATGTTTGATTCTTTTGAGGAATCTTGGTACTTCTACTATCTTAATGTTGTTTAATTGTTATCCTTGTGCAGTGAAACCTACCAATACTATCACTTGCCATTCTGCCATCCAGGTTAGCATTTAGGCTTTACAGTAACAATTGGCTATCCTATTATAAGTGGAAAGAGAACTGATTGGGACTTTTATCATTTAGTGCATATAGTTGTATATTAGGCTACTGTTTTTTGGCTCATAGTAACATTTAGTACTTGATTACTGGGTAGCATGCTATTATCCAATAACACTAGTTATATTTTAGCTAGCAAGTAGAATTGTTTTAGAGGAAGAATTCTTGATATGCAGCTTCAACAATAAATTGACCAACTGTAATATGTTCCAAATTGAAGCTTGATTGTTATCGATGTAGTAAAGATGTTTTTGGAATATTTGATACAATCGGTCCGGTACCATCCAAAAGTTTAGAGAAACCAATTGCACAGTCTGAAACTGGCCACGGTACTCAGTGATGGTGTTTTGTTGATTTTTGGTGTATTACCCTTGGTTATGATTACAACACTAATTAGAGTGTGTTGACATTTCACTTTTGTCATGCAGATCAGGTGATTAGAAAGACGGAAACCCTGGGGGAAGTTTTAAATGGTGATCGTTTGACAAATGCTTTATATAAGTTGAAATTTCGGGAGGACAAAATTGGGGATATTCTGTGCCAGAAGGAGCTGAAAAGAGAACAAGTCACAAAGTTCAGGAATGCTATTATGAATGATTTTTACTTCCAAATGTACTATGATGATCTTCCATTTTGGGGATTTATTGGGAAGGTTGAAGAGGCAAATTGGACCCTTGATGAAAAGGGTCTTAAATTTTATATTTTCAGCCATGTTCGGTTTGATGCTCTTTACAATGATGACCACATCATAGAAATACATGCTTTTAGTGACCCAGATCATGTCGTGGAATTAAAGGAAGATGTGGAAACCAATGTTGAGTTCACTTATTCAGTTTTCTGGAATGCAACCTCCACTGAGTTTGAGAACAGAATGAACAGTTATTC
Organism: Ilex paraguariensis; assembly: GCA_963454935.2. NCBI lineage: Eukaryota > Viridiplantae > Streptophyta > Magnoliopsida > Aquifoliales > Aquifoliaceae > Ilex > Ilex paraguariensis. The sequence goes on along the minus strand of CAUOFW020005713.1, from coordinate 445,921 downwards.
AAGGGCTTCCTTTCTACCGATACAGCAGAAAATTCATTGGTTTTCATTATTTAATTCAGCTGTCATCCTTTTACTCCTGATTGGATTGTTCATGGTGTTTTCTATGCGGAATCTGAAAACTGATTTGAGAAAGTAATGTGCTGTTATAGTCTCATCGTGCATGCATCCATGACTACTCTCATGATGAATTAATTGGACTTGACTTGAAAGAAGGTTCTTATTTTATCTTCCTGTTATTTATTCTGTATTGTAGGTGTTATGCTGCCGATGAAGAAGAAGGCATGGAGGTTGGTTGGAAATACATTCAAAACGATGTGTTTGGTTCTCCTTCTCACATGCCCTTGCTTTGTGCTGTTCTGGGCTCTGGTACCCAGTTGTTGATGATGTAAACCACTTCAATAATTTTCTTTTGATGATACCCGTCCCATGGCTGAAAATTTCTATTATCTGTTGAAAACTTGCATAGTTCAATCATGAGTTTAATGGGTCATGGGGCCCGTTAGTCTGTGTAATCTTCTGTGGGTGCTAAAACCTTGTTGGAAGAATATAAGTGCCTTCATTTTAATCATCTTGTATTCATAAGAAGGTTGTTATCCCTTATGGTCTCTCTCTCTCTTGTTGNGTTAGTCTGTGTAATCTTCTGTGGGTGCTAAAACCTTGTTGGAAGAATATAAGTGCCTTCATTTTACTCATCTTGTATTCATAAGAAGGTTGTTATCCCTTATGGTCTCTCTCTCTCTTGTTGAATATATGGCCTTCAAGTTTTCTCCAGAACTGTTACCACTAGCCGTATTTTCTGTGGTTGTATAAAGGGAAAAGCTAACCTCTCCACCCCTTGGAGGTGGTTAGATTTGTTCCCCAATCTACTGGCAAAACACCCAACATACTATGCTTTGGAACNTGAATATATGGCCTTCAAGTTTTCTCCAGAACTGTTACCACTAGCCGTATTTTCTGTGGTTGTATAAAGGGAAAAGCTAACCTCTCCACCCCTTGGAGGTGGTTAGATTTGTTCCCCAATCTACTGGCAAAACACCCAACATACTATGCTTTGGAACTACTCTAAATAGTGAAAAGTCTAAGAATAAACATAAGGCTACTACCAGGCAGTAGATCTGATCTTTTTAGAGCTCTTATGATGAAACTCTCGATACTTGGATCTTTTAATTGTTCAAGAAAAAATCTTTGGCCTCGTCTGTGATATAGGTTTTCCTGTTTAAAACAGTTCAGATGGTAGAAGGAGATTGTAATCTCATAGATTGAAAACATTAGTTTACTCCTGCAGAGATTATTTGGATTATAACACCCATAGGAGAGCGCTTTAGACATTTCCTCGATATTTATAATTGAATGATATAGAGATTATGTGCGCTATAGATCTTATAGACAAATGGGAAAGTGCTTATATTTCAATTTTGCTATCCTATGGGACAGTATTAAAAATCAAAAGTAATTGAAAACTTTGATGTTTGGGTGACTGGGTCTAAGTTGGTGTGAGACAATTTGCCAGCAATTTGTTGTGGCTGGAAGGAAACTTTTAATTTTGCTGGTTTGCTGCCAATTTATCAATCATTGAGTTTTTTATTTACTCCAATTGAAGTATATTCCCTTTTTCCTACAGGGTTTGCTTATTATTTGTTTTGGTATTTGTTGGTGTCCTGTATCCCTACAATCGTGGAGCTCTTACTACCGCTCTTGTTGTGATTTATACTCTTACATCTGCAGTTGCTGGGTACAGTGCTTCTTCTTCCTACTGTCAGTTTGCTGAAATAGGATGGGTAATTTGGTTTGCCTTTCTATTACTCTATACACAGTGGATTGCTTTTACTCTTCTTACTTCTTTATGTGATGGAAAATATGTTTACATTTTACAGGAAAAATGTGTTCTTCTGACTGGAATTCTCTACCTTGGTCCTGTGTTTTCCATTATATTTATCCTTAATACAGTCGCCATTGGTTTTGGGGCAACAGCAGCAATTCCATTTGGCATGATGGTAGTGGTTTGTCTTATATATGCATTTCTTACCAGTCCATTGCTTGCCTTTGGCGGGGTATTTGGATACCGTATTAGGGCCAGATTTCGTGCACCTTCTGCTACAAAGAGATGCCCAAGAGAGATTCCATCATTGGCTTGGTACTGGAAAACGCCTGCTCAAATGTTTCTTGGGGGCCTCTTACCTTTCAGTGCAATAATCCTTGAGCTACATCACTTGTATGCAAGCATGTGGGGCTATAAAATCTATATTCTTCCTAGCATTTTGCTTATCAATTTCATCATCCTTATCATACTCACTGCACTCTTGAGTGTTGGTTTGACATACTTTCAGCTAACCGTGGAAGACCATGAATGGTGGTGGAGGTATGTCCCCCTGAAGAGTTATTGCAAATATAATAGATATGCATGTGTCTACTGGACTACCGGTAAACGTTCTGCATATATTATAATATTATTTAAGGCAAATTACACCATTAGCCTGCAAGGTTAATGGATATTGTCAATTTGGTCCCTAATTGTCAATTTTCTTAATTGATTCAGTAAACTTTACACTGTTTTTATGTGATCCTGTTGATGATGCCCATTGCAAATTTGCAATTTTGAACTCCCATCTTCATATGCTCTTCTTCCTCTATCACTAACAGACCGATTAAATGGGTTGGCATGGAAGATGAGGGACTGGGAGGGGGGGGCACATGATCAAAGATGTTGGTTGCGAATCCCATGCGTCGCACAGCCACATGATTTGAGTACTACTTCAGGGTGTCAGTCTTGTGTACAAATCAAATCAAAAATGGATGTACTTTGAAATAACTATGGCACTGCATCTTTCTCACCAGGTCATACTTTAGACCCAGGTTCTAGTTGGCTCTCAAACATCGAAAACAAATGGTTGACAACTTTGCAGACGGTGCTATGAACAATCAATAGTTCGAGTTTACCAGATTTATCTCCTAGTATTGATCGTCTTTAGACCAGATGGGATCAAGATTAATGCTTTATTCTAGGCAAATGCATGTTCACACTAGTGGTATCACCCTTAGATTACTGAAGACTTTAGCCTTTTTATTTGGAGCTGTATCCAAGTATTTGTCCCTTTTTTTCCATATAAAGGCAAATACTACAGTTTTTGTATTGGAGGAGGAGGATGAGTTTCAAACCCAGGTCTTGAGCCCGGTAAGGGTGTTGCCTTGCTGGTTTTTTGATAATTTAGAAATTTCACTGGTTTCTATGTGCTTGAGCATGCACACAAACAATGGAAAAATTAGGCATCTATTTTTATTTTCCAATGCGGTAATATCTCTGATCCAAAAAAGGAAAAAAACTGCACTTCTGTTCAAAATTAATGACTTCAATAGGTGATTACTTACTTTGGATTGTGCCTTGCATTATCTCATTGTCACTATATTATTTTTGTTTTGTTTATTAGTACTATTATTATTTGATAAGTCTTTTGCATGGTTGCTCTACCTTATGGATTACTTATCTGTTTGACGCAGATCCGTTTTACGTGGTGGCTCGACAGCAATTTTTATGTTTGTGCATTGCATCTACTTCTATGCCAAATCAAATATGAGTGGTTTCATGCAGCTATCCTTCTTTTTTGGTTACAATGCTTGCTTGTGCTATGCAGTCTTCCTGATGCTCGGTACAATCAGTTTTCGTGCTTCCTTGGTCTTTGTTCACCACATTTATTTTGCTGTCAAGAACGAATGAACCAGCTTTTGGTTCTATGTGGTAGTGGAGTATCTTCACCTGCAGCTTTCTGGAACAAAAGATGACAGAACAAAATCAGCCTCACCTGTAATACTGATAGATACCATCCCATCCCCCCCTTTCCCCCGGGGTGGCTGTTACATGGAGAGAGAGAGAGAGAGAGAGGGATCGGACAGATTGCATGAGATTATTTTACCTTTGAATTGAAAGTGGAGCAATGTTCAAGTAGATAGAAATTGAGATCCCTTGACTTCTGGATGTTCCAACTCATGCATACTTCTAAATCTATAGGTCCTTTTGGTTTCATGTCATTGCCGTGTCCACCATATACATTGAGGGAAATGGTAATCCTGTGGAAAATGTAATTGGAATTCAGANTCCAACTCATGCATACTTCTAAATCTATAGGTCCTTTTGGTTTCATGTCATTGCCGTGTCCACCATATACATTGAGGGAAATGGTAATCCTGTGGAAAATGTAATTGGAATTCAGAGGAAAGAGAATTTGGCCAAATCTTAGCCTTATTTCACAATCGATTGTTCTTTCAATTTTTTCCTTCCAAGCATTTAAATTATTATTATTATTATTTTTGGTACCAATATAAACCTCTTTTATTTTCTGTTTAATAATTAATTCGTGGCATTTCTTTTCAATTCTTTTATCCCTTGAATTGATTGAGTAGTTGGCGGATGCTTNTCTGTTTAATAATTAATTCGTGGCATTTCTTTTCAATTCTTTTATCCCTTGAATTGATTGAGTAGTTGGCGGATGCTTCAAAATGATTGAAAAGAGAGTGGAAGAAAGGTTATAGAAAATAATGTTTGGTTTTCATCTCAAAAAATAATATCTAAAAACAGTTTTCGAAGTCAAATTTTTGAAAATTGTTTTTAGTGTTTTTCATATTGCAGAACTTGTTTGATTATATAATTCTAAAAACTGTTTTGGAGAACAATAGACAAAAAACATGTCTGGGCAGTAGGGCAAAAAGTAATAAAAATAGAGATGATGTTTGGATTGAATGTTTTACTGGCATAACATTATATTACAAATTATAATATAACACAGACCATTGTTTGTACATACAAGCTCCACCTTATATTACAATGACAGAGCTAATCACTCTAGTCTCTACCAAATTAACACCTATAAAATTAACGACCATCATTTTTCATTGTACGAACTCTGAAAACCCTTATGTGGCCAGCACCACATATGCATAAAGGACCTGTGTGCATAAATGAAACGCAACTCATATAATTTATGTCATCACACATACATATGATATCCAACATAATACAAAAAATATTTTATAGCATCCATGTACTAGTAATAACACTTTAATATTTTTAATATTACATAATGACAGTGTACTAGTAATAAATCTTAAACAACATAAAAGTTCAACCACCATGAGAAACAGTAGCTCACATACTCGCAACCATTGTATCCCTCAAGTGCGACATAGCATTGAGTTGTGATGATGAAATGTCCAATTCAGTTAATCAATGATGGTTAGAACTCTGTTTCATTATCTAAAGGGACGTCTTCATTTAGAAATCGTTGAAAGTAAATGTCACAAGCTGAATACATANGCATTGAGTTGTGATGATGAAATGTCCAATTCAGTTAATCAATGATGGTTAGAACTCTGTTTCATTATCTAAAGGGACGTCTTCATTTAGAAATCGTTGAAAGTAAATGTCACAAGCTGAATACATGTGAACAAAACTATGAACTGCACAACATGCTATTACAATGGTTGGTTGGCGTGCAGGTTTGTATTTTGGCATTATATTTAAAATAGGAAATATTGTTTTCAACTCGCCAAAACATCTCTCAATAATATTTCTCAAGAAAGAATGTCGATAGTTAAATAGCTTTCTTGGTCCACGTGGTGCATGTCTGTTACCACTACAATCAGGAATGTGATATCTCTTGCCACGATATGGCGAGAGATATCCAGGCATGTTTGTGTAACTGGCATCTGCAACGTAGTACATCCCTAATCCAAAAACACATTGTCAACATTAGATACTTAACGTCATAGTTTTGATTATAGGAATTAAATCATTCTATACACCAACCTTCTGGCGGCATAGGAAAGTTGATTTCACCCTTTGTTATAGCATCCATAAAAACACGTGAATCATGTGCACTACCTTCCCAAACAGGCATGAAAAATACAAATCTCATGTCAAAAGAACAAGTTGTTATCACATTTGGGTAATTGTTGTTTTTCAACCATNACCCTTTGTTATAGCATCCATAAAAACACGTGAATCATGTGCACTACCTTCCCAAACAGGCATGAAAAATACAAACCTCATGTCAAAAGAACAAGTTGTTATCACATTTGGGTAATTGTTGTTTTTCGACCACGGTATGTCTCATGCTTAGAAGCAGGGGTCCATGCAGCTACATGAATACAATCAATTGCATCAATACAATCCTACATTTATAAAATGTGTTTTTAGTAGTACAATAAAATATATGTAACATGTTTAGTAGATGTTACCTTAAACCATGGATAGTATCGTTCATCATATAATATCTTAGGTGGAGTTTCGCATGGAAGTTGTGGCCGAATTATTGACACCCCTAGACTAGCTAATGCACACATAACCTTCTTGAATTGGCGATTGATAGTTTTAGTTGAGTGTTAAAACATCTCAGCAACAAGTCTTTGCCTAACTCTATGTGAAACTGTGAGTAAGAAAATAGCCACGGACTCCTCAGTTGTCAAATGATTGTGGTAGTCCTCTTGTATGTGACTGCCATCGCGCAGTGTTTTACACAATACAAGGAACGTATCAGCATCCATCCATAGACAATTATATATGTGTGACAGATTTCTATTCAACAATTCCATAACCCATTCATGGCCAGTTAATTTAGATGTCATGCATGGTGTTTTGAACAAATAGTTGTTAGCATATGGGCACATTATATTGACAAAAAACATATCATCCAATTCGTCATCTACACTGCTTGATGAGCTTAGTGAGTCATCACTTGATTGGGCAGTTGTATTTTCCATTGTAACTACAAACATAATACAAACTCATGATTACAGTGCATAAATACGAAAACAGTCATAGGATAATGATCCACATCATCATGCAACATCATACCACTAAACATTTTCAACACCATACCACTTGAATAATAGACATTTCCCAACGTTACATATTCAAAACATACAAAATAAAACATGTAGCCCATGCACCACATCATACGCCAATATTACTAATATTGTTCCATAATAATTGTCCAACAGTTACATGCCCAAATTGTCTAGGTAGAAACACACAAAAAGTTAAGTCAACTTTGGACATCCATGCCCAAATAATTTCATACATAACTAACCAAACATCATTAAACTTAATCTAGTGTGTCAAGCCACTCCTTCTTACGTTGTGCAGACATCTTAATAAACATTTAATGCCACTCAGGGTCCTTGAACTTTGCACAAGCACGAAAATATTATTGGGATCCAACACCCTCCATACCCTCTAACACATCCATGCAAGTGTTAATTTTGTAAGCATCATTCACAATGTTCACAGGACAAGTATGCTTGTATTTCTCCATCCTAGCAAGTGAGAATGCAGCCCATGCATCCATAGTATTGTTCATCTTTGAACTCTTACTCTCCTTCTTATCTCTTGAACTACTTCCAATTTTTTTACGTGGAAAGGGAAATGGACCTTCAAGATCACCGTCAAGACTAGCAGATGATCTTTTTTGACAAGTGATGAACTCCTCATCCAACTCTCTCTCCTCATTTGAATTTGGTGAGACTTGGGTCGAAGCATCGACTAAACGGCATGTGGTTGTTGATTTTCCAAAGATAAGTCCCAAAAAGTTGAAGTGCTCACACCCTTTCGTGCGAAAAGCTTTCACTTGCAGATTCGCTTAAAAAAAATTATCATTAAGGCTAGTAATAAATAACTAGCCTAAAAAGTATATACAACTATGTCAAACTATGCATACCGCAATATATCGCGCTCAGACATCTTCCTCGGCCGTCACAGTTGTGACACCCCAAAATTCAGGTGGTTGTGATTATCCGATTGATCATCCATCGAAATGCGAAATACTTGTGGATACCGTGTAATTCGATATCACACCGTTATGCCCCATTTCTCGGGATCCATAACTTAACAAAATTTGGGCAGAGTCTCCTTTGTACGAGAAGTTCTACCCAAAACGCAACCTATATAATATTAACCACATCGGGTCTATCCATCCATTCACAATTGTATAGTATCGAATACTACCATAATTATCATCAGTACATACATTTATTCGTAAAAGAATAAATGTCCCAAAAGAGTCACATATACATGCCTTTGTAAATATAAATAAGTTTTTGTTACAAAAGTTATACAAAGCCAAAAGTAAAAATAAACAAGGGACTGCAATGTCAAAATAAGAGTCACAGACCGGCTCTGTCATCAAAGCGGGCTTATGGCCTCGCCTTCGGTGGACGCCTGTGCGATACCTGAAAAATGTTCCCATAAAGGGTGAGTCAACGCTCAATAGGGTAACTCCTATAGAGAATACCTCTCAACCTAATTGCATATGGAATGTCACATGCAACAATCATTTGATGCATTCATTCAAATATGTCAATTATGATCAAATGTCATAAATCATGTCATGCCATGAGATGAGACTCATGCAAGAAATACCAACCCCGAGCCCCATCCTGAGCTCCCATAGAAACATGCAATGTCATGTGTATGTATCCGGACATTCCAAGCCCTTCATTGGTGTTATATACACTCAATGACTAATTAATTTATTTTCTTGTGTCTTTATGGGGAGGGAGGTGATTTATGGTATTACACCAATGGGACACCAACCATCAACGAATCTTCAGGACATCCCACATGCAGCTCCATTTTCGCCGTTACACTTTTCTGAAATTTCATCGCCAGAACGTGTATAAATCAAGTAAACGGGTCTTGCACCCAAGGGAGAATCTAGCCCTTCTTGCTGTCCCCAACACATTTATCCATTTAATTTCCCGTGCGACTCAGCCGAATCTTGGTATGACTTTTTTGAGCCCACGATCAACCACCTATATGGTGATTGATTTCAAACCATGCATACACTCCCACCTATGTCAATGCCCATGAATGTAGTGCAACTCATGCATAATGCAATACAATGTCCATTACATAATGAATACAATATAATGACATTTTAACACGATCTCAAGCATGTTATATAAGATAATCAACTCAACTAACATACTTGTATTTACCTTGGCATTTAATCAAACACCTAAAGAGCACATCAATTTACACAACTAGCATGCTATGACTTTCAACATGACAACATATTTATTAATTATATAATCATAAGCACAAGTCCACCAAAATAGTCATATGTTAAATAATCTTTTAACACATATATTATTTCATAATCACATAACAAGCTAATAATTTTATTAAACTTGATATGTCATTAAAACATAAAATAATGCTAATATACAATTAATATGCTTTAAACCACTAACATTAACTTACATCAAGTTAATCGTAATAGAATTTTATTAATTACAAGGTTAATTATAAATTATATATTTGACCCACTAGTTACACTAGTCAAGACCTAATATGTGATATACACTCATAGCCTATCCATTTCATATGTCATATTTTAAGTTGAAATTAAATCTAAATAGGGGAAACCCTACCTCTCGTAGCGTGAGCCCACTTACTAGAACTCCAAGGAAGCCCAAATTTAGTTTTCTAAGTCTTAGGCCTAGATTATCGTCTTTGATATTCTTTCAGAGAAAAATACAATATTTGGTGTGGTTGTGTAGCTCTCGTTGAGTAGAGCAACTTTAATTCTTGGTCTGAAACGATTAAACGGTTAAATTTTCATAGATTTGAGAAAGAATAAAATAAAAATAAAATAAAAAAACTCACTTTTCTCTCACTCTCTTTGTCTCGCCGGCTGGAGAAGAAAGTGAAAGACTTTTTAAAGTCTTTCACTTATATATATCTATAGAATAAATTCATTGTTTTAAAAATTTACCTTTTTGACCCATACTTTAACAAATAATTATTATTTTACCCCTTTAATTAGGATTTTTAATAATAATAATAATAATTTTTTTCGGGTTCTACATTCTCCCCCCTTAAGGGAATTTTGTCCCTAAAATTATGCATATATACACATATAACAACATACATGTGCAAAAAGTCATTCAATACTCTATAACTATAAGAGATGTACATCCATTCTCGAACAGAAACGGATAGGTAGCTCGGATAGTGTCCTCACGCTCCCATGTCGCCTTTTCCACCCCACGGTGCAGCCACAACACCTTTACCAGCCTCACAGTCTTACCCCGCAAAACCTGCTTGCTTGGTATCAGAGCCGGTAGAAGAGCTATGCCGACAGACGACGGCGACCTCTAGAGTTCGAGGTCGGAGATCATGTCTTCTCAATAGTGAATTCATCCCAATTCACTACATGTGTCGGATTTGGAGTGTAATTCTGAAGTATAGAGACATCGAATACTGCGTGAACACTCGATAAATTTAGCGGTAACTCCAACTAGTAAACAAATGTATCAACCCTCTCGAGTATATTGAAGGGCCCGATATACCTCGACGATAGCTTTCCCCGCTTCCCAAATCTAATCACTCACGTCTTGGGCATCACTTTCAAAAAGACGTGATCTTCAACCTAAACTCTAGAGGTCATCGTCATCTGTCGGCATAGCTCTTTTATCAGCTTTGAGCCGTGAAAAGACACCTCTGTATCAAGTCTACCTTCTCCGATGTGTCTCTAAACAAATCTAGATCTACAAAGAGACTCTCTCCAACCTCCGTCTAACAAACCAGAGAACGGCACGGCCTCCCATAAAGTGCCTCATAGGATGTCATCTGTATGTTAATTTGATAACTATTATTGTAGGTGAACTCTAGTAAGGGTAAGTACTCTTTTCAGCTACCCTTGAGATCTAAGATGCATGCTTATAGCATGTCCTCTAAAGTATGAATGGTCTTCTCTAACTAACCATCTGTCTGGGGATGAAAAGTTGTGCTCATCTCAACTGTGTCCCCATGCCCTACTGAAAACTTTCTCAAAAATAGGCAATGAACCTAGGATGCATATCTGATAATATAGATATGGGCACCCAATGTAATCGAACAATCTCTCGTATGTATAGCCTGCAGAATTTCTCTAATATGAAGGTCATCTGCACTGCCAAAAAGAGTGTCAACTTCGTAAGTCGATCCACTATCACCCACACTGCATCATGCCCCTATGACGTCTGTGGCAAGTGAGTCACAAAATCCATGGTGACGTGCTCTCACTTACACTTAGCCACCTTCAAAGGCTAAAGCAATCCTGTTGGTCTTTGGTATTCAGCCTTGACCTGCTGACACGTGGGACATCCACTAACGAAATCTCTAATGTGCCTCTTCATCTCACTACAATAGTACTGGCGACGAAGATTATGATACATCTTCGTGCCACCTGGATGCATAGCAAAACAAGAGTAATGGAACTCCATAAGGATCTCCTCTCTCAGATCTGCAGATTGTGAAATCATAACCCTTCACCTGAACAGAAGATTGTCATTCGCGTGAATGGCCCAACCCTCGTCACTTGTACCTGACTGCACCTTATCCCTGATGGGCAATATCTTTGTACCCTGCCCCTAGGGTTCGATTAGTCTACTTAGTAGAAAAGACGTAGCCACCAAACTCCCCAAAGTGCCTGGAGCCTGACCCCTGCTATGCAACCCAAACTATCTCACATTCTCGAGCATCTACCACTCCCAAGAAGCCACATTGGCCAAGACTCTCTATAACTTCCAACTAAGTGCGTTAGCCGCCACGTTTGCCTTACCTGTATGATAATGCAAAGTGAAGTCATAGTCATTCAAATACTTCATCCATCTGTATTGTCTCATATTGAGGTCCCGCTACATAAAGATGTATTTCAAACTCTAGTGGTCCGAAAATACCTCAAACTACTCACTATGTGAATAGTGGCGCCAAGCTTTCAAGGTAAAGACAATGGCCGCCAATTCCATGTCGTGTGTGGGATAGTTTTACTTGTGGTTCTTTAACTGTCGAGAACCATAAGCTACCACCCTCCTAGAATACATCAAAACTCAACCAAGACCGTTCTTGGATGCATCACAATACACTGTGTACCTCTGTCCTTTTTCCAGAACTATCAGAATAGGAGTTGAAGTAAGTCTCTCCTTCAACTCTTGGAATGCCCTCTCACATGATTCATCCCACTAAAACTTGACCTCCTTCTGGATCAATCTCGTCATAGGTATAGCTTGTCGAGATAAATCCTCAATAAACCTCTTCTAATACCCTGTCAATCCCAAGAAACTATGAATCTCGAAGATTGACTTCGGTCTCTCCCAACTCATGACCACCTCAACCTTCTCCGGATCAATTGATACATCCGAAGCCAACACCATGTCTCCCAAAAATTTTACTTATGTCAGCCAAAATTCACACTTGTTGAACTTGTCGTACAACGGATGGTCTCTTAAGGTCTAGAGAACAACCTTCAAGTGACCCTCATGCTCCTCCTCAAACTTGGAGTAGACCAGGATGTCATCAACAAAGACTACAACAAATTGATCTAGGTAAGGTTAGAACACCCTATGCATGAGATCCATGAATGTCGTCAGGGCATTCGTAAATCCAAAAGGTATCACAGTGACCTCAAAATACCCATACCGCATCCTAAACACCGTCTTAGGAATATCTGTCCCCCTAATCCTCAATTGATGGTAACTCGTGCGTAGATCTATCTTGTATTAGACTCACGCCCCTCAGTTGATCAAACAAGTCATCCATCTGCAGCAAAGGGTATCTATTCTTGATAGTAATCTGATTCAACTGCTAGAATCTATACATAACCGAAGGGTTTTATCCTTTTTCTTGGCAAATAGCATTGAAGTGCCCTAAGGTGAGGTATTCAGTCTAATGACACCCTTGTCCATCAATTCTTGCAATTGGACCTTGAGTTCTTAGAACTTTGCAAATGTCATTTTATGTGTAGTTATAAAAATGGGTGATATACCAGAGTTCAACTCAATGGTGAAGTCTACAAGCCAATGTGGAGGTAATCCCGATAGTCCGTCCAAAAAAACATCTTTATACTCACAAACCATCTGAGGTAAACCCAACTCCTGTCTCACCTTGTCGTCCAAGGTAAGGCTTGCTAGCCAACCCATCAATTGTCCGTGCCAACAGGACTCATACACTACTTAGGATAGAGCATCGTGTTTTTTCTCCTGAAACTTGAAACAAACACCCTCTAATGTACAAGAAGTGACCTTCTTCCGATCACAATCAATGACGACTCGGTTTGTCGCCAACCAATCCATCCCAAGAGTGACATCAAATTCTGACATATCCATGACCCAAAGGTCCATGGTGAGTAGAATCCCCGAGATCTCTAGTTGATAACCCCGACATATCTGATTAATGCATACACGAGCTCCTAAGGGCGAACTCTCCAATGGCTTTTCAAATAGCAATAGAACACTAACTTAGTATCCCAAGGTAGGGAACAAATTCGTAACATTGAGATTTCTCTTATTGTCTCACTAGTAATGTGTGTGCCACTTACTAGTAGACATCTACACCCTGAACTGTCCTATTTCTTTTCTTTTTCTGACCGTCAAGGTTATGTTCTTTAACTCTAGTATCCCTTTTTCCATATACATTTAACCATATATATTATTCACATAACATAACACATAGCATTTAAGGTACATAACATGTAGCATTTAAAACACATAACATGTAATACTCAATGGATGCAATAGTCTAGACTCATGCCTCGCAAACCCTAGGTAAATCGAGAACCTAAGCTTTGATACCAAACTGTGACGCCCCAGAATCCGGATGTCTGTAATTACCCTGTTAAACACCGCAGAATACTCGTATAACTCGATACCACGCCGTTATACCCCATTTACTGGAATCCATAACTTAACAAAATTCGGACAGAGTCTCCTTTGTATGAAAAATTCTACCTAAAACACAACTTGTGCAATTATACAACATTGACCACACCGGGTCCATGTATTCATACTCATATAACATGCAATTTTACATTAAACATAGTTCATATGAATTCGATTACAATCGTTTACACTCATTACATGCCCAAAAGCTGATTGACATCTTAGTTTTATAAAAGCATGGTTTAAAAGCCACATTTCGACTTTTCTTAATCAATGAGGGCCCGAATGAGAGCCATTCACCAGCGTATATCCCACACCTGAAATATTATCCCCATATAGAGTGAGGCATGCTCAATAAGATATCTCCTAAAGCAACTATTCTCCAACCTAGATGCATATGAAATGTCCACATGCAATTCACAAGTAGCAATCACTCCATTTAAAAATATACAATTCAACAATAAAATCCTTAATGTCATGCCATGATCTGAAAAGAGACTCATACATGAAACTCAACCCGAGCCCTTACTGGCTCCCATAACACATGTAATGCAATGAGTATAAAATCGGGCATTCCAAGCCCTCGCAATTGATGTTGTAAATTCAATGACCTTTTAAAATAAACCATGTGTCTTTGTTGGATAGCAGAATTTTGGTGTCTCACCGCCAGTTTCGCACACCGATACACTTTTTTGGACTTTCACCGGCAAAAGTGTATAAACCAGTAACCGAGTCTTGCACCCGAGATAAAATCTAGCCCTGCTTGCTACTCCTAACACAAGTTTTTCATGCAACCCGTGCGACTCTGTCGAACCTTGATCTGACTATATACCAAGCTCACTTATCAACCACCAAGAATGGTGTTTGATTCAACAACATGCATACACACCCACACTCATGTCAAATTCCCACGAATATGATGTTACCC
>CAUOFW020005713.1:420264-431202 GCA_963454935.2 Ilex paraguariensis | reverse complement strand
AATTTTACATTAAACATAGTTCATATGAATTCGATTACAATCGTTTACACTCATTACATGCCCAAAAGCTGATTGACATCTTAGTTTTATAAAAGCATGGTTTAAAAGCCACATTTCGACTTTTCTTAATCAATGAGGGCCCGAATGAGAGCCATTCACCAGCGTATATCCCACACCTGAAATATTATCCCCATATAGAGTGAGGCATGCTCAATAAGATATCTCCTAAAGCAACTATTCTCCAACCTAGATGCATATGAAATGTCCACATGCAATTCACAAGTAGCAATCACTCCATTCAAAAATATACAATTCAACAATAAAATCCTTAATGTCATGCCATGATCTGAAAAGAGACTCATACATGAAACTCAACCCGAGCCCTTACTGGCTCCCATAACACATGTAATGCAATGAGTATAAAATCGGGCATTCCAAGCCCTCGCAATTGATGTTGTAAATTCAATGACCTTTTAAAATAAACCATGTGTCTTTGTTGGATAGCAGAATTTTGGTGTCTCACCGCCAGTTTCGCACACCGATACACTTTTTTGGACTTTCACCGGCAGAAGTGTATAAACCAGTAATCAAGTCTTGCACCCGAGATAAAATCTAGCCCTGCTTGCTACTCCTGACACAAGTTTTTCATGCAACCCGTGCGACTCTGTCGAACCTTGATCTGACTATATACCAAGCTCACTTATCAACCACCAAGAATGGTGTTTGATTCAACAACATGCATACACACCCACACTCATGTCAAATTCCCACGAATATGATGTTACCCGTGCAATATACAAATGTAATTAACCTTTGCATTTCATATACTTACGCAACAAAGATTTTAATTACAATTACAATACCATATTCAATATGTCATGAGCACATTATACACAATTCAATATCCAACAATATTTTCCATAGTAAATTACATCATAAGCATATAACTATCATTAACAACCTTAATGTCAATATATCATATGCATATATCAACATTTTTCAACATCAAATTTCAAGCATGTTATAACATAATTCATGCAAATAACACATTTAATTCAAATAGACATTTTATCAAACACCTTTAATGCACAAAATTATATAACACATGATGCCCAAATAATCACATTTATCAAGAAATTACAACAAGTAATTTCTAGATACCAAATTTATGCTATAATTGATTTTAATTATTCTTAATACTCATTTTTCACATTTCAAGTACCTATATTTTTCATGAATTTACCAAATAAGTAAATTTTAGAAACTTAATTCATGCAAGATTAGTTTACTTTATTTATACTAAGAGTGCATTAAACAAGAGAATTCATCTCAAGCCAAGCTATTCATATCATATGAAACTCTAGGTTAAAAATAAACCTAATTAGCAAGAGAATCCTTCTACCTCTTAAAGCGTAAACAACGGTAGGAAGCTCCAAGAACCCAAATCAAGCTCTAACCTTTGATTTCTCCAAATTTTGTCTTTTGAACTTCGTCAAAATCCATTTTTTTTTATACATAGGTTTAGCCCTCGTCGTGTAGATGAACTTTGATTCTTCGCTCGAGTCGTTTCAACCAACGTAGAGCCGTAGATTATAAAGAGAAGTTGGAGCTTCCCTCTCTATCTCTTCTTTCTATTTTTGAAATAATCTGATGGGTATGGGGAGAAATTTGATTTTTCTCCCCTATTTATACTCTTTTAATGTTTGGTCCTCATTTCGCCACACGTTCTCCTTTTTTCGGATCTAATTTTGACCTGAATCGATTTAATTTCATCTTAGTTCAAGTTTAAAATATTTTTATATGAACTTTCTTTAAATTATTTTTTAATTTTCAAAATTTAATTTCATATCTCGTTTTTAGGTCGCACGACATCCGATCACCTCGTAAAACGCAAAAAATCCAACTATCTCAGAATTTGACGAAAATTGTCTAGTTAACTAGATTTCGAGAGACGAATCTAATGGTGAGATCCGTTTCGTCATCCGAACTTTAAAAAAATACAGATTTTCAACATGCACTAAAATGGCAAATAATCGTTTTATCCATTTCAAAAAAAATTATATTTATCCGAATTTTACATAACTTTTTTTTAAATAAAGGGTGGACTGACTGGGCTTGGCGAGGAACCCTTGGGCCAGGTTTTAACTGAGTTTTTGAGGTGGGCTATTAGGTTGGATTTTGGGGTAAGTAATGAATTTGGGGGCAAACTCGAACCCTTTTTTTTTAAGGATATTGAACTCGGTCTCAGACGGGCCAACTATCGGACCTATCAGGTTTCGTGCCTATTTTTTTCAAATCAGATAACGGGACCTGTGGATAACCCGACCCATAGACACTCCTAGGGTTTAGGCACATCCGATAAGGTTTTGAATATATTTTTTATTTATAAAGAAATTTAAATAGGATGCATGCATTTAGTATTTTTATTTTTGAATTTTTTCATGTTTGGAGTTGCTTTCTATAATTTGTTATGTCTATCAAAGTTGTCATTATGTTCAAAAATAATAATAAAGTACTGAAAAATATTTTGCTGCTATTATACCAACTAATTATTATTAATTTTATATTTTGATTTGAGGTATTTTGTGGTTATTAATTATGAAAATTTTGAAAATAAATTAAAATAATAACAAGTCGGGCCAAAAAATAGAAGCGGATCTAATCGGATAGTTCGGTCCACCCAGGAAGAAGAGAAGTCGTCAGCCAATTCGTAGACGTCCATTACATTTTGGTGTTCAAAGAAACAGCCGAGAGAGAGAAGAAACCAATTCTGGCAGCCATGGAATCGACGGTTCGAAGAAGCGGAGGAGGACTTCTCGAAGGTCTCTACAGAGTCCTCATGCGACGCAACTCCGTCTACGTCACCTTCGTCGTGGCCGGCGCTTTCCTCGGTGAACGGGTTAGGGTTCCGATCTCATTTTTCTCTCCTCACTCACACCCCCACCCTTGTGTTTCATCTATGTATAGATCTGACGTTGTTTGAGAATTATGAAATCTTAAATTTTGAATCCTTTGTATTATTGTTTGCAGGCAGTGGACTATGGAGTACATAAGCTCTGGGACTACAACAACGTTGGGGTATTTTCGACATCCTGTCGTTTAATTTTTATTTTTTTAAAACTTTCCTCCTTTAATGTGTGTTTATTTCGAATTCGATTTATTGATCTAGTTTGCGAATAGATTTTCGAACCACAAGCCCTCATTTCAGACCTAGAGTGCCAAACAGAAAATTTGTTAGATTTCATGAAAATGATTCATAATTGGTTTTGTTGTGATCGTGCAGCAATTATGGTGAGTAGTAAGGAATCAAATAATTAAGAAAGTAGGAGAAAATAACACACAGATATTTACGTGGTTCGGCAATGTGCCTACATCCACGAGAGCGAGCGGCCGTTCTTTTTCATTATTCAAAGTAGGGTTACATCTTAAGTATTTATATAACCCTAATACGGACGTATTTACAAAAATACCCCTGTACCGTACCGCGGGGGCGTTGCCCCCGCACCCCCAACTAATCAACGTCCCCTTCATATAAATGCCGTCGCAAGCTCCGACATTTGCCTCCTTGCCATTATGCACATAGTAAAATATGAGCCACACATACTCTAACAGGTTTACACTGTGGAAATGTTATGATTGGTAATGCGGTGCTCGTGATGTTTACCTATTGTAAAGTTAAGGATGTATCATGCTTTTTGCAAGTAAGCTAACGCTGTATCTAAACAATTGTCTTAAAGCTTGCCTCAAATTCAGTATAATCGAGACTACCAACTTAACTGGTTTGAGTTGCACGCGTTTTCATCTTGTTTGGCTTTGTTTATCATCATTAGCATTCACAAATGGGACATATACTGAGAAGAACTCTAGAACTGATCCAAAAGTGTATTCTTCTGCTCATACTTGATATTGCTGGTGTGGAGTTCTTTCAGGCCCAATAATAGCTAGAATGATACATATCTTAAAATCACGTTAAAATGGACAGATCTTTTTGGATATAAAGTGGAGCCTAGGTATTTATAAATTGTTGTTGTTAACTTAAGAGTGTTATATCCTGTGATAAGGACGGGGTTGCAGGAAATGTATGTAGGCCCATTCAATGTCTAATTTATGGGATTTTTTAAATGTAGGGGTTTATTTGTTTTTTAAAGCAGGGAGATAGTGATTGTATGAGAGTGAAACGATGGATATCCTTGTGAGCAAGGGCTGTGCATGTTACATGAGTATTTGCTTTGTGATTTCCAATTGTTGTGGGTAAATTTGAGGTGGGAGATGATAGATAAACGTTGAGGTGGCTCAGTATTATCACCTCTTCTAAGTAGTGGGTTTTTTCTTCTTTTTTTTTTTGTGGTGAATATTGCACCTTTACTTTGGGTGGACATAGGGGAGTTGTATTCTAATGTGCAAAAGTGAATGTTGCAAGGAGAGGGATTTTGGGAAAACAAATAAGAAATGAGACTTCATTTCATAGAAAGTAGGATTCAACACCATCTTTTCAAGGATAAGTTGCTGAGATTAATTTGTATTATCGTTAATAATGTGGTGTAGTTGATGGAACTTGCACTAGGGCTCTTGTAAATTAGCAAAAGAGGAGGTAAAAGAATAGAAAAAAGTAAAGAGGATGTAAAATAGACATCTAGTAGAGGGAAAAGAGAGAGAAAAGAAAATAAGATAATTGATGTAGGCTCAAAGCGTCTTCGAAGTGTTGGACTTAAATGCATTCTTTTGCTTCCTTTTGGGAAGTAATTGCTGCAAGTCTTCTGATTTTCAATGGGTGGAATGAATATTTATTGCACATTATGCTTTAGTCCTTGATTTGCAGACCATCTTAACAATTGAGTTGAAATAACAATCTGATGATAGAGCGGCAACCCTAGTATGAAAAAAGAATAAAACAATGTGCGATTCTTTTTTTCTTTGCAGACATTTCCCCAGAACTATTTTATCGATTTGCGAAATTCATTTACTTACAACCTAATATAATTCTTGGGCACCTTGAAAAAACAACGAACTGAAAAGACCAAAACAATATCAAAAAGGTAATTTAGTAAGTCTTTTGATTTCTGTGTGTGTGTGTGTGTGTGTGTTCGGTCTTCTAACCAAGCCGAGGTGTTGGATTTGTTTCGAGGATCATGGCTTTCTAGACCTTACTGCTTATTCGTTATATTAAACATTGGGCCCGGAACCACTAAGTCTGATACTGGAATTAAAGTAGGAGGCTTGGGTGATAAGGTTGTCCATAATGTTATGTTTGTGGGCTCAGGTTTTGTATCCAGCAACCCAACCTACACTAGGGGCATCCATCCTTACATTTCCTGTTCAGAAGCTGAATTGAGGTTTACGGAGTAAAGAAGATTTAAATTCTTGTGGCTATAGGCTAAAACTGATTTGGAATAAAAGAAAATGGTAGCTAAAATTCTTGTGCAGCAGGGAAAATTGAGATCGGCTGGTAGAATGGCAGTAGGAGATGGGAGTTATTAAGAGTTTGTATTTTTTCAAATTTAAAGCAACACTACAACTAACAATGAAGAAAGGAGTGAAAGAACAAGAAGGAGAAGATAAAGCAGAGAATCTTGCTAAAACCCATGGCGCCACTACAGGACCAAAAAAATTCCTCCTGATGACTTGGCATTTGATCATCAGATTTTTAAAAATAATTGGGGAAGGTCGTGTCATATTCCATTTGGAGCTTGAGATATAAGATTTTTATTACTATTTCTGTGATTTGTTTTTGGGTACAAAGCTTCTTGTGCATAAAATTAACCACTGTACATGAGCAGCATACATGTGTGCATTTGCTTCAGACCATATTTTGATGGTTTGACAGGGAAAAGTTTGTCCACTTGCTTGAATTATATGTTCAATATTCGGCCATGTTAATTAAGTTATTGGCACACCCCAAACCTTTTCTCTCTTTCCTCAGAAAGTAGCTAAATGTCGGATTTTGTTTACTGAAATTTACCTGTAAACTTCTCTGCCGCCTTCAAATCAGAATTTGGTTTACTTGACAACTTGCAAGCATGCCTGGTGTTGCCAAATATTATCTTTTACATTGTTAACTTTGCGTTCTGCAATTACAACTGGGTATGCAAAGAATTTATGGCAACAGAAAAATGGCAGAAATTATCGAGGAATGCACATTTATACCTCCGGCACATGAATTATTACAACTGACTAATTATGATTGTTGTGTTCTACCATTCTGCTGGCCATGGTGCATAGTTAAATGTTTTGCAGTTTCATTCCATATCCTCAAATTTTAGCTAATTAGAATTAAATGTATGACCATCAACTTTCTGGTTAGTATATTGTTTTGTGAAGCCTTCATGAACTCACTCTTTCTTGGACCTCTGTTCATTTTTAACCAAAATTTGTAATTGTTGTAATGCAGAAGCGGTACGAGGACATTCCAGTTTTGGGACAAAGGCCATCTGAATAAATTACCAGTCTCTCTTGTTCTTTTGGGGTCGCTGGTTTCTTTTTTAGAATCGAAAGACATCATGTATTGATCTTTTAATAAGCATTGATTTTCAGGTCGTTTTCTGGGCGAAACTTAAAATACCTAGTTAATTGGAATTTGTGACCGGAGTTATTTCTCGTTTTCCTGCATTTTGGATTCTTTCAGTTGAAAATGATGTTACAAAGCTGGTTGAATAACTTTTGGTTTAACTCTCTTGGTTTCATGTTTAATTCACTCGTGAAAATGTGCCACAAAACACGCCCGCTTACTGGACGTTATGCAATTGAGAACCCAAATCCCAATAATTTATGTNCTTTCAGTTGAAAATGATGTTACAAAGCTGGTTGAATAACTTTTGGTTTAACTCTCTTGGTTTCATGTTTAATTCACTCGTGAAAATGTGCCGCAAAACACGCCCGCTTACTGGACGTTATGCAATTGAGAACCCAAATCCCAATAATTTATGTACATTGGTAGTAGAGTAGCCAAAGGTTAATGCAAGTTCACCAATTATATCTATAGATTATTTTGTTATCTTGATACTTCCAACTAAGAAATTACCTGATGATTATTGTTAAGGTAATGATTGATTTTGCATGCTCTTTCTGTTTGTGTTTTGTTAGCTTTTTATTTCCATCTCTTTAGGACTTGGTATAAGGATCTGTTTTGATTTTATGGTAATATTAGTTATTGTATGTGCCGAGTAATAAAAAAAAAAANAAGGTTAATGCAAGTTCACCAATTATATCTATAGATTATTTTGTTATCTTGATACTTTCAACTAAGAAATTACCTGATGATTATTGTTAAGGTAATGATTGATTTTGCATGCTCTTTCTGTTTGTGTTTTGTTAGCTTTTTATTTCCATCTCTTTAGGACTTGGTATAAGGATCTGTTTTGATTTTATGGTAATATTAGTTATTGTATGTGCCGAGTAATAAAAAAAAAAAGGTAACATTAAATATATTTATATTCACATTAAAAATTAAATTACAAATATAGAGGAGAGAGAAAGGATTTTAAGTACCGATTATAGTAGGAGCGAGAGATAGTAGTAGTGGTGGCAACGGTGGTGGGATGGTATGGTGATGACAGCGATGGTGATGGTAAGGGGCGGTGGTAGTGGTGATGGTAGTGGTTGAGGTGGTGACATTGGTGGTTGTGGGGTGGCGACAGTGGAGGTGGTAGTGGTATTGGTGATGATGGTGGGGGGAAGTTTGGCGGTGGGGTGGCGGTGGTGGTGGTGGTAGTGGTAGAGTGGTTCTAAATACTATTTTTTTTAAAAGTATTTATGAGAAATTATAAGTATTAAAATACTTTTAAAAAGTCACCATAAACACACTCTTAGGACACTATTTTTCTTATTAAATTTAGAGTGTTAATATTAGTTGTCGGATTAACTTTAAAATAAAATTGAAAAAGATCTCAACCGCAAATAGCAAAAGTCATTTTGTTTATATTTTTGAAATTTGAATTGTATTATAATAAAAGAATTTATAAATATTAAAAACATTTTTAAAAAGTCACTTCAAACACACTTTTGACGACCTATTTTTCCTATTAAATGTATAGTGTTAATATTAGTCGTCAGATTAACTATAAAATAAAATTAAAAGAGATCTCAACCACAACTAACAAAAGTTATTTTATTTATCTTTTAAAATTTAAATTTTATTGTATTTTATTATATAAATTTTATTCATCGAACTTGCCAAAATAAAATAAAATTTATTGTAAGTTGTAAAGCGGAGATATTCAATGGAATTTACCACCGTAGAAGAATAGGGCCAGGCGAGAAGGAGGCCCACAATTGATTATATGTATTGCGGATAAGATTTTGTTTAATTGAGTTGTGTGAATAGTTTTCTCAATCACTCACTGCCCATAACTACAATAAGGATAATTGAATTCATAAAAATTAATTTATCTTTAATGATATAATTAGTAATTTTATAAAATAGACAGTGACATAATATAACCATAACACGAGACAATGGCATATGATAGTGATAGTGAAAGAGACAATAAAAGTTTAAATTTCACGAAAAATTATTATCCAAATTCTGATGTTCGAATTTAAAACAAGTTTTCTCAATACTAAAGAAATTATGCACAATGTAGAAATTATTTTCTCAATACGAAACATTTATTGTGTTTGAGTAACTTGAGTTTGAAATAGAATTTGAGTTATTAAATTTCTAATGCATTTCAGTGAACACTATTTTGGCATCCCCAGAGCATGGAGATATGTCCGAGCAACAACAGAGTCGTTGTTGGTGATGGAGGATGATACAACGCCGACAAAGAGAGCACTGTAGGAAAAAATAAGAAAAAAGAAAAAAAATAGACTATCAGACGTATTTACCAAAAAAATACATAACATATAAAATGATGTATTGACGAAATAAATCCCCATGGAGCAACAAATGGTTGGTCCAGCTCAGCCCATCCCATCATTGCGGTGATGGGAAAGAGATAATGGGATATAAATAGGGTGTTAAGTGTGTCCGGTTAAACAGTTACGTATCGGATTAAACGGGTGACAAGTAAAAAATATATAAATTCGTACACGACATGTTTAATAAACGGATAAAAAATCTCAATAAGAACACGATTCATTTAATAAACGGGTAACACGACACGACTCGTTTAATTTGTTTACTTTTTAAAAAATTATATTAACAAATTTTAATATTCAACTTTTTTTTATTGTCAATTACACTTTACGTCAAAAAAAAAAGAAATTTTTAATTAAATCTCATAAAAATAAGACTTGAAGACTTAAAACAAAATAAAATAATAGGTCATTACTTTTTATGGGCAACTCAACCCTCCTCATCTCCTCTCATTTTTTAATGTGAGACAAAAAAAAGGCATTGGTTTACTTTTTGTCTTTGAAGTTCTCCTCATCTCCTATCTTTTCTTTTTGAACTATTACTTTATTTTTTTTATTGATTTATTTACTTTTTTTTTTCTTTCAAATTTTTTTAAATAATTATTAATTTATTATTATATTAATTTTATTTAAACGGATAAACGTGTGATAAACGGTTTGATAGGTCTCACCCAACACACAACCTGTTTTATTAAACGTGTTTAGTGTGTCAAACCTATTTATCACCCAAACCTATTAAGATCTCACCAAAACCCGCTTAATTCTTGTCGATTCGTGTCGGTTAATTATGTCGTGTCGAATTTTGACAGCCATAGATGTGAGTACCTTTTTCAAAACTTATTTGGTTTTAAGTACCACCTCCAAACTTATTCTGCTTTAAGTCTTCTTTTTCATCAAATAGTTGTAAATAAGTACACATTTTCAAATTCTTGCTAAAATGTATTTCATAATTACACCTATCATAAATAATGCATACCTATTTGAATGTAAGACTTTCAAAATTAAAATGTGAGACTTTCAAAATTCCTTTTGATATTTGTGTATCATTTGAATTTTGAAATTTCATATATATATATATATACACACACACACGTGCGCGCAATACAATGACATCAAACAGTGACACGCTCAACAAAAAAAGAGTAATATCAAATAGTGACACACTCAATAAAAATATTTGTGTTACTGTTTGATGTTACTATTTTTTTGTTAAATGTGTTACTGTTTGATGTTACAATTTTTTTGTTGAGTGTATTATTATTTAATATTACTCTTTTTTTATTGAATGTGTCACTATTTGATATCACTGTATTACGTGTGTGAGTGAATATATATATATATATATATGAAATTTCAAAATTCAAATGATACACAAATATAAAAAAAAAATTTAAAAATCTCACATTCTAATCTTGAAAGTCTCACGTTTAATTAATTATGCACTATTTATGGTAGGGGTAAAAGAGCTTTTATGACTTTTTTTTTAAGATATGTACTTCTATTCCAACTATTTTAAAAAATATATTTTTGTCCTATTAAATTTTTTGAGAGGTACCGGGCTTCTTAAGCCCCTTGGAAAATCATCGGTGGACCACTTTAGGCCCTTTACTAGGCTGGAGCATGACGGATCGAAGAGTAACATTGGACCCAGCCCATGTTCTTCTCGCACGTGGCAGGAACTGTACCTCACGTGATTAGGGTTGTAAACAAATATAGAACGCCTAGCTCTGCTGAACGCTCATCGGCAGTCACAAACCCTAACCCAGAGTTTTCATCTCAGGTGCTCTCTCTCTCTATGATTTTGCAGTCTCAATAGGTCAATTCTCTAATAGGAGATATTGAAGAAATGGGTGTATAAGTTCTGTTCTTTCTTTTACTATTTTGAGCATTGACTATGGTTTCGTTCTTGTACAGGTGAAATCTGAGGGAAGGAAAAATATAATTTCCTAACAATGAGGTAGGTTCCTTTAACGATTTTCTTTTACTCGATGATTCTTTTGTTTTTCTGTCTGTTCTGTGTATATCCCTCCATTCAGTGGTCACAGATTTTGAGCCTTTTTGATCTTTTCACATTTTTTTTTTTTT